>JAJOOH010018886.1:0-12478 GCA_029582605.1 Solanum gracilifrons
AGCATTGTTAGCTAAGAATAAAATAGCCTTTGTTGATGGAACTTGTCGAAGAGAGCAGTATAAGGGAGATTTAGAGCATGAATGGGAAATGTGTAATGCTTTTGTTTTGTCATGGATTACCAATTTTGTTTCGAAGGAACTGGTAAATGGCCTTATGTTTTCATCTAATGCTCACAATGTTTGGATGGATCTAAAGGAAAGATTTGATAAAAGGAATCTCACTAGAATTTACCAGTTGCATAGAGAAATATGCACTATGAACCAAGCACTCTTAGTGTTTCTGAGTATTATTCCAAGCTTAGGAACCTTTGGGATGAACACATTTCTCTAGTCCCTCTCCCATCTTGTGAATGTGATAAGTACAGGGAATATGCAGATCACATGGAGAAACAAAAACTTATATAGTTTCTGATGGGACTAAATGAAACATTTGCCCAGTCTAGAAGTCACATTTTAATGACAGTTCCCGGTCGTAATCTAAATCAAGCTTACAACATGATCATGCAAGATGAAAGTAAAAGAGTCCAGTCGCATATGATTTCAACTTTAGTTTCATCCCTTTAACAGTTGGATATAAATTATCCAACTGCTTTGTCATCTATGCACCATAACAAATTCAAAAAACAAAATGATTTGTATTGTGAACACTGCCATATGAGAAATCACACAACAAAGTATTGTTATAAGCTCATAGGGTACCCATCTAATCACAAGTATGGTAAGAAGAATATAGAAAAAACTGAAAGGACGCCACAATATGGGGATGAACGACAAAGGTTTGGAGGTGATAGACCACATAGATATGGTGGAAACAAGAGAAACCAGGCACACAATGCTCATTACACAGATGGTTTTGAAGTTGGAGGTAACAGACATCAAGTTCAGATCAGTAGACAGGTAGAGGATTTGGAAACTGGAAATTACTCATCTGCATCAATGGCTGTACCATCCTTCACTCCTGACCAATACAAGCACATCATGAAGATATTGGATAATGACACAACCCCACAGGAGAATGCAACGGCCAACGTGGCAGGTATACCTCCCAACTCTACTACTTGCTTCAACTCTAGGTGTTTTTCTGCAGGATTAACCAAACCTTCTTGGGTAATTGACACTGGGCCTACTAATCATATGATTTATAGTATGGAATCCTTGTTACAATCCTCACTTGCACCTTCACGCTCCAATCAAGTTTTTCTTCCAAATGGACAAACCACTGAAGTTACACACATTGGTTCTATTTCACTGTTTAACAATTGTGTACTACACAATGTACTTTAAGTTCCTCATTTTGAATATAATCTTCTATCAATTTCTAAACTCACTAAAGAACTTCACTGTTGTGTATCTTTTTATCCTTCTTTTTGCCTTTTTCAGGACCTCTACACTAGAGAGGTGACGGGGATTAGTAAAGAGAAGGAAGGTTTATACCTACTTCCAATTACTAAGAAGTCATCTTCACCCACTGAACTAGTTCATTCCTTAGCTTGTTCATCTTCAACTCCAACTGATCCCTCACTTTGGCATCTCAGACTTGGACATGCACCTACTGCTGTTCTACATAAGATTCATTCCATCAACTCTTCATTTCAGCATAAAGACTCCAACTCATGTCTTATTTGTCCACTTGCTAGGCAAACTAGATTTTCATTTCCTAATAGTAATGTACTTACAATGGTTACAAATACTTTCTTACAATTGTAGATGATCATTTTAGAATGACCTGGATTTACTTGTTGAGATTGAAAAGTGATGTTATAGTGCACGTTACTTCCTTTCTTAATCTCATTAAAACTCAATTTTCAGCTACTGTTAAAAAGGTTAGATCTGATAATGGTCTGGAATTTTTTAATGCTAAAGCCATACCTTCACTTTATGGGCTATTCAGATACACAAAAAGTTTATAAACTTTACAATATATCTTCAGACACTTTTTTTGTTAGTAGAGATGTCTCTTTTAAAGAACTCATTTTCCTTTTCAAGCACCCTAAATCTACTTTTCTAATCCTTGAATCCATCACCCCATCTCTCACTTTTCCTCATTCCTCTGCATTTCTTCACCCCTTAGATGCAACTCCTTATCCTATCATGACCAACACTTCTTATCCATCTCTTCCTCCATCTGCTCTTCATTCTCCTCTCATATCTCCAGAAGTACCGCCTCATGATCCACTACCACCAAGGAGATCTTCTAGAGCTACCAGGTCACCTCTTTGGCATACAGATTACATCACTAAGTCCACATCCACACATCCTATATCTAATTGTCTTTCCTACTCTCATGTGTCTCCTTCCTACAAAGCCTATCTCACTGTTTTTTCTTTTTCTATATCTGAACCATCCTCTTATGTCCAAGCTGCTCAGGACACAAACTGGATCCATGCTATGAATCAGGATATTGATGCCCTTACTACCAATCATACCTGGGAGGTTGTGGCCCTTCCTATTGGCAAAACTCTTATTGGTTGTAAGTGGCTTTACAAGGTGAAGTATAAGGTTGATGGGTCCATTGAGAGGTACAAATCTAGATTGGTTGCCAAGGGTTTCACACAACAAGAGGGTCTTGATTATCATGACACATTTTCTCTAGTGGTCAAAATAGTGACTGTTAAGACTGTTGTTTCTATTGCTGCTCAATCTCATTGGCCTTTGTTTCAGATGGATGTATACAATGCTTTTCTTTAGGGTGATCTTATGGAGAAAGTTTATATGACTTTGACACCAGGTCTTGGTAGCCAAATGGAGCATAAGGTGTGCCGACTACTCAAGTCCCTGTATGGCTTAAAACAAGCTAGCAGGCAATGAAATTTAAAGCTCACAACAACTCGTATTCAGTCTGGTTTCACACAGAGTAAACTGGATTATTCTTTGTTTACCAAAAGGAACCAAGAAGGGATTATTATAATACTTGTATATGTTGATGACTTGTTGATCACTGGTAATGACAAAGGACTTATTCAGGAAGCCAAAATATCTTAAATCACAATTTCAAAATGAAGGACTTAGGTGAACTAAGGTATTTTCTTGGGATAGAATTTGCAAGGTCTGCCAAAGGGATCCTGATGAATCAAAGGTGATATGCATTGGAGTTAATATCAGAATGTGGTTTAGGGGGAGGAAAGCGTACCACAACACTATTGGAACAAAATCAAAAACTGACCAACCTGGAATATGACAAAGTATTTGAACCTCCAAGTGATGATGCAGAACTAGAAGATAGAAGAGTGTATCAAAAGACTCATAGGGAGGCTGTTATATTTAGCAATGACTAGACTAGATATATCTTATGCAGTACAACACCTAAGCCAATTCATGCATGCACCAAAAAAGTCACACTATGAAGCAGCCTTACATGTAGTCAGGTATATCAAGCAACAACCTGCACTTGGTCTCCTAATGAGCAGTAGAAATTCAAGGAAGGTCACTGAATATTGTGATGCAGATTGGGCATCTTGCTTATTATCTAGGAAGTCAGTCACATGTTTTGGAATAAAGTGTGGAGATTCCCTGATCTCTTGGAAGTCAAAGAAGCAACACACAGTATCAAGAAGCTCAGCAGAAGCAGAGTATATGAGCATGGCTACCACAGTGGCAGAATTAGTGTGGTTGCAGGGTTTGTTCAAAGAATTGGGTGCCAAAGTGGACTTACCAATGGAGTTGCACTGTGACAACAAGGCAGCCTTACAGATAGCCTCAAATCCCATGTATCATGAGAGAACAAAGCATATAAAGATTGATTGTCACTTTATTAGAGAAAGGTTGCAAGAATGACTAGTTACAACATCATACATTGCTAGTAGAGATCAACCGGCAGACATATTCACAAAGGCATTAGGGAAGCAGCTGCATACAAAAATGTTATTCAAGTTGGGATTGCTGGATATTTTTCACCACCCAACTTGAGGGGGAGTGTGGAAATTAGTGTTAGTTGTATTAGCTGTGTAAATTGTACTTTGAGCAATAGTTAGTAAAGCTTGTACTGTGATTAGTTGCATAGTTAGTTAGACTAATTGTTAGGCTGTTAGTCGGTTATGATAATTAATAATTCAGTTAGCTTTAGTCACTTGTATAAATAGTAGATCAGATATGAATACCAGTAATGCAGTTCATTTTACATTTTTTTCAGATCTTCTTTTATCTTTCTCTCTGCATCTTCAATGTAATAGTAGCCATTAGAGCTAGGTTAATCCTTTCAACATAGTTGTTTCTATTTACTTGTTCATTTTGACAGATCAAGACAGAACATTTTTTTTATTTTATACCCTCATTTAAACTTCTTGGAAATTTTCAAGTTTTAATTCATCATTTTTGAAACAAGACAATATTTTTTATACTTAGGAAGTGACATAATCTTTTAAGTTACCCAAAAGAGCATTTTGTTATTTATGAGTAAAAATTTTGAACAATCTTTTTACTTTAAAATGGATAGAAATAAATTTGAAGAATCATCCACCTCAATAGAAATATTTACATCTATTTCATTCATTAAACTTGATTTATTTTGTCCTGTATCCATTGATTGTTTGATTTCTCATTTCATTGAAGCATTTTTTATAACAAAATATTTTGGTGGGAAATTTTTAAATGTTACAAAAAATTGTATGTGTTGTTGTTTCCCTTCAAATTTTTTCACTTGAATTCAAAGAAGTGGCAGTAATTTTTTTTACTTAATTTAACTAAAGTGCTAACCTTCTTTGTTATTTGTGGGTCTTACGCAGTGAACCCACTAAAATGTGAAAAATTGTCATAAATGATGAACTTCCCACAACATTGATTAGCTATCTCATCTTTGAAATTTGGATAATGGCTTTAATGAGTAAATTAATTTTGGAATCATAATTAATAAGGGTAAAATTGTAACTTCACTATGCTAATCATTGTTGTCTTAATATGTGTTTTATTAAGAAGGTGTTATTTGGACTGGTTTAACAGTCGCCACTTAATTTTTAAGAAGAATCAAGAAAACTGTTGTTTTCAAAAGACTAAAACAGAAATCTAGTGAAAACTTAAAAAGGGTTCGAGGTTCTTATTAATATTCTAGGAAGGTTTTAAAAGCACCTAGAATGTCCATTAATGTGGTTATCCGACGATCAACTATTTGGCTAAATTTTATTCGACTTAACTTAACTTGCAAAATTGAACTATTTTATAGTTAGAAATATTTTTAAAGGGGAAAAGGGGAAATATTGAAATACTAACTAGGTGAAATACTTTTTTACAAAAATTATTCTTTAAGTCTAATTAAAGATGATCGATTTTAGCTAAATTGATAAAGCACAACGGGCGCCTAACGGGGATTCGAATTGTTCAACCTTAAGATTAGCGGCAAATACTCACAAGTAAAATGAACACAGTAAAGTAGAGAGGGAAAGAGAGTTGGGCCCAAGTCTGGTTTTTCTGTCCGTCTGGGCCAGTATTTGGGCCCAATTTTTCACCTGTCCTAAATTCTAGCAAGATAATAGATAGGTGGGCTTAGGCCCAAAAGTAACAAAATACAATTTGAATTAAGAGTGGGCCTTTGGCCCAATCTTTTCAACTTCTCGATCTATTGCTTCTTTCGACTTCGGGACCTGTTCGTCAATTTTTAATAAGCCGGCCGACTCAAGAGGAAAGGGTTTGAGTCTTTGTGGCTCTCTCAAAATGCAAGGGGAGGAGACCGGAGTTCATGAAGAACTCGGGAAAATTTCACATGCAAATAAAAGGAAAACAACATTAGCAATTGAAACACAAGAAAATAAAATAAGACACGGTCATAATTTGGAACAAAAGCAATTCAAGTTGTTACCACTTGAAACCAAATTCAATAGTGCACAATTAAGCCATTATCAGTCATATTAATATTAAAAATTTAGATAAGCCATCTTTTAAGCTAGAACGGTGATATTTGGATTAGTATACAAATTCACCAATGGTAGAAAAGGTAAAAAAAGAAAGAAAAAAAAGGAAAAGGTCGATATATGCGCATACCCGACTCAATTCTCACGAGAAAAGTCACATTAAACTTTTATCCAGACAAGCTAGCTAATAAAAAAAATGAAAATAAAAATAAAAATCACCGACTTAACAAAATGCTATCACTTTGCTTTCACACCTCTGATTGGCTAATTGGAGAAGTGAAATGAATAAATACTAAAGACAGTGAAAAGAGTTCATGCGTAACTACAAAATTGTAGCATTAAGCAACACTTCATCAGTTCAATAAACAGTGAGCGATATTTTAAAGTGTGAGACTCGCACAAACGACCAAAACTTAATTTCCTTTTGAGATTTGAACCAGAGAAATAGTAGGCATAGACCATGAATACCCGAACATTACTCTCGAATAGAATTAGGAACATAGGAAGGGCAAGTAGAGACTATCAAGTAGGAAACTAACAATATCGCTCAAACCAACATAGTTTCAACAACCCAAACATGGTAATCAAACGTTTAAAGATAAATCTACAAATCACCATTTTAAAATGAAGTACCATATTAAGACCAAACTAGATAGAGATCGCGAAACTTAACACCATCCAAACGAAAGGAAAAACAGATCCTGGCAGCAAGCAATTTTGACAAAAAAAAAAAAAATTTAAAAAAAAATTAAACTAGGTAGGGAGCATGGACTTTATTCGAACAAAGCGTGATGATAACAAACACTTGACATAAACGAGTAAGTAGAAAAAAGCAAACACACAGGCTGAACTAGACAAATAATAAAGCAAACCGACAACATGGAATAAATGCTAACCAAACCAAGAAGAAACGATAGAAAACTCCTTAAGCATACTAGACTAAGACCAATCAAAATAACATGTTCATGCTAATTAGTCGTTGGACAAATTTTAAGACAAATGGCTGCAACCGAAAGAAGAACGAGCTTGTTGCACCTAAGGGACGGCAAATACAGTAACATTCATTAAGTAGCTCCAAGATCATGAATCAACATTCCCAAACAAAACAACAACAAACCCAAGAACCTGTCTTATGCTTCAAACAACTAAGATACATTTAATCTAAAACCAACAGTCCGTCACTAGGCATCAGTAATAAATCAAAAATAGGTAAAAATGAGTAGAGACATATATGAGAAGGAGAGGAAAAAAACATCAGGGAGCTTCATTTCTTCCAGTGTGACGCCAATTTAAAGACAAATTAACGGGGGTGAAAATGAAGTATACATTTATGGGAGCAGCGAACAAGGGCGGGACGAGTAGGAAGCCGACTTTCACCACAAAAACTTGACCACGAGCAGCGAAACGAAGAATCTGGACAAGCTGTTACCTCGAGTTCCAAATGAACTTGTAAGAGAGCAATGGACGACACCTAAAATACGGAACCGAGATCGTAAACGAGTTCACTTCTCTATTCGGAGTGTATTTCGATTCGTGTTTGAACTAGTTTTGCTCAAGCTATTTTCTTTCTGTTTACTCTAAGAAAAAAAATAAATTCTCCCTCTCCAAAAAAAATTCCCTCAATTCTACAATGAATAAAGTCATTATATAGAAGAGAAGTTAGGGTTCGGAAATAGGGGGAAAACCGTCCAATTTTTTGGACAAGAATATGGCCTATTTTAAAATTCAAACTCCTAATTCCTTTCACCAAATCGGCCAAACATCTTTTTTTCCGAAATTTCGTCTCATTCCAGAAGAGGAAATAGGGACAGCCGCGTGCTTGCTTTAATCTGCTCTTTTGTACAAATTGAAAGGGACGGGAAGAAGAAGAAGAAGACAAGGAAAATCGCGGCACTGCTCCTGTGTACGTTAGAGCTGGAATTGATTCACTCGCTGGAGTGGTTCACGCGTGAGGGATCGTTGGGGCTGCTGTTGTATCGATTTTGCGATTGGTTTCTGGGTTCGCTTCGCTTTGCGTGTGGAGAAGACGAGGGTACAGGGGTCTGGGTCTGATTGTTGTCGTTGTAATCGCTGTATGTATTGTTGGAGTGGGTCTTCTTTGTGATAGAAAAAGGAGGTGGGTCGGGTCAGGAGAATTAAATGGGCTGGGAAAATTGTTGCTGCTGGAAATTAGAAGGAGCTAAGGGAGTGGGCTGGGAATGGGAAAGAAAGAGTGGACTGCTGGAAGGTGGCCCAAAATTCTTGGTCTTATAAATTGGGTTGAGAATAAGGTGAGGAAAAGGCTACAATTGTAAATAAAATTGAAGTGTCAATTATAGTCAAATCGAACTAATTTGTGAGTCCGACTAAAATCAAAATAAGATGAATTAACACAAATTAATTTATGAGCTTTTCAATCTTAATGAAATAAAATAGTTAACTTAATTATAAACCGATCGATAAGAAAATATAACCCTCACTTTAAACTAAACTAATTTTAATAGAATATTTAAAATAAAATCTTTTTTAGATAATTTTCAAATATTTATGAAATATACCAATTATATCTATAAAACTATATGAAATATATTTACTATTTATAAATTATGAAAATAGACCAAGATCACTTAAAATGACTTTGAAAAGTATTTGAATTTTATAAAACTAATTATTCTAAATCGTTTGAGAATTAAGAGGCTCGTGAATTAATTCCTATTGGGGAGGGTCAAAATTGGGTGTCAACAATAGGTGTGTCATTTCTAAAGTGGACAAGTAAATAGGGACAACGGGAGTAGTATTTTTATACGATTTTATTAAATGGGTAAATTATAATTCATGAATAAGGTATTAAAAATATTATGAAAGTGATGAATTGTTCATCCGTTCCTATTTACATATCGTTCTTACTAAGTATAAATGACATTTTCCTATTTTACCCTTAAGAGTTATTAGCCTTGAAAGTATATACAAATTTGACCAACATAGGAAAACTAATTAACTATAATTCATATTCATTGGTCAATTTAATTAATCAACATAAATTAATTTATGTTCATTTATTAAAAACTTGATTTCAAGAGAACACTAGATAAAAGTACGATAGTAAACTTATCTAGTTTCATAAGGGGAGTGAAATCTAAAATGGTGACAGCTAATTAAATAGGAACGGAGGGAGTAATAAATTACATATTTTTATGTTTCTTTTATACTCCTTATGTTCCTATTAAATTGTCACCATTTTAGATTTCACGTCCTTTAAGAAACTAGGTAAGCTTACCATTGTATCCTTATTTAGTGTTTTCTTAAAGTCAATTTTTCAATCATGAAAATGAATTAATTTATTTTAATTAATTACTTTGATCAATGAACATAAATGATTTACTTAGTATTTTTATGTTGGTCAAATGCATATTTCAAAGCTAATAATCCATCTGTCCGACAATAGTTGTCCACTATTGACTTGACACATACCTTAAGAAACAATAAATAATAGGGGTAATATTACTGTATTATCCTTTAACTTTATTAAATATAATGATTTGAGAAATGTGTTAGATGATAAATACTATAGCAAGGGTAAAATAGATACAAAAGGTAAATTATCTTTTGATTTTTTAAATTGAACAAGTATTGTTGGATAACTATTTTTAGTGTAGTGGACAACTATTATTGGACGGAGAGAGTAAATCTCAAAGGTAAAATAAAAAGAATAGTTCATTTATGCATTGATTTTGTGATATTACAAGTGTTAAGGATTATCTATTTTTAGTAAGGACGACATATATAATTAAAAAGAATATAAATAAATATTTATGATTACATGTTATTTCAAACACTCAAATATTATGTTATATTATATATTTCCTACAACATAATATTTGAACGTTTGTAATAACATGTTCTAACAATTTCGATTGTAATTACAAACGCTCAAATCTATCTATGTATAATAGGAGAGGAAAAAATGTCACATGTCAGCGTCACAATTAATCTCAAAATTTTAGTATTTAAAATCTATCTATATATAATAGGAGAGGAAAAAATGCCACATATCAGCGCCACAATTAATCTCAAAATTTTAGTATTTAAAAAGTCAATTTAAAAAAGATAAATAAAAAATATGATTTAAAAAAAAAAAAACACATGTCAGCAATTACTAAAAAAACTGCATCTTTCTGTTCTTCAAAATTTGATTTTAAAATATTTTTACAATGTAATTTTACAGTTAAAGCCAACTGTCAACACTCAAAAAATTGGGATTTAATATTTTTAAATAAAATATTAAATTTGTGAATTATTAATATTAATTTAAAATCTGAAAATAAAATAAAAATTATTAACACTAAAAAAAATGATTTTACAAAAAAAAAAAAACAATATAAAATAAAATCAAATCAAAAAGTTACGTAACTACATCTTAGGTATCTTTTTTTACTTCATTTTTGAATTTTTTTGAAAATGATAGTTATCCAAATCAATATCCAAACGGATAAGTTTTTGAAATTTGAGTGATTAATTTTAAATTTTAATTTAAAAAGATAAATAACTAGTTTTATTTCTAGAAAATAGTTAACCGCATAACACACGTTTAAATAACAAAAATCATTCTTAACTGCACCATTTACATCTTCCCAAAAACTTACTCATTTCAGAATTCTTATTCTCTTATATTTATTCAACTACTTAAACATGGTAATATTTTTTGCTTTTCGTATTTGCTTTTATGATTAGTTCATGAGTATGAAGAGAAGATCATTTGATTTAGAAGAGTTCAAAAATAGATTCTGACAACATTGATATTTCTTTTAAGATAAGTTCATAGTTTTTCATATTAATGAAAAGGAGTATGTTTAATTTTGTTTAAGATAAGGAAGGAGTATGTGTTATACTATTAATCAATATGCTTATTTAAATATATGCAATATGTATATTACATAGAAATATGACTTTATTCTCTTATGAAAAAAATATTCATCTTATTTCAATTTATGTGATGTTATTTTATTATATTTAAGAAAAATGTGAATATTTTGTAATGTTTCAAAACTATTCTAAAAATAAATAAATTTTTAAATACAAGACCTATTTTTATGAAATTATATCAAAATATTTCTAACTACACATTACCGTTTCATGTTGGATTCCTAAAAACGTGGAACCATAAATCAATGTATGTTTAGGACTTCTCTACTTTCTTTTTATTTTTGGAATTAATCAAACTTTTATATCAACTATTTAAACTAAAAATATATTGATTATATTTATATAAATTCTGCATACAAACAATTGTTAAAAACTTTCAAAATAGAAAATAAGAAAAAAGAATTTACAAGAATCTGGAAAAATATGAAATCAGAATAACTGAAATTTGTGCCATACTTTTCTACTTATAGTTATTTTTATTTGATACTTTTTTTTTCTTTTAAAAATTTCATAAAGGCAGAGTATTTTAATTTGTAAATTGAATCCAAAAAAAAAATTAACAAATTAAAATAAAACATTGCAAACTCAAAATTAACGTACGATACCACTAAAAATTAAATCACACTTTTTAAAACTCTATTTTATATCAAAATAGAAATTACTTTTTTATAACAATTGATTTATTTATTTTTAAATTGAGATATATATTTTAAGTGTTATTGTAGTTACTTAGAATTAATAAATTATTAACATAGTTTTTTTATTCAAATGACATAAAAAGAATAAAGTATAGACACGTAAAATTATTTGAAGTATTTGATGTTTGATTATCCTTAAAAGAATTCAACATAATATATATATATATATATATATATATAAAATAATTAAAAGCTATATAAGACTTTAAATTATCCGCGCAACGCGCGGGCATGTATAATAGTATTATTTATAAACAAAGTTCTAACTGTATTCCTAATATTACGAAGAAGTTGTACTCTCCTCACTAGCAGAAGCCAAACTTGACTACCCTCTATACCAATTTCCTAGAAGCTTATAATTGTCAAGTACCTCGATTTTATCCAATTTCGATTCTTCAATTTTCGATGTTAGAAACATATTCACCGAATATCAAATTGAATTGAGAATATGTATAAAAGTTTTTTTTATAAAAATTTCTATTTAAAATGGATGCAAAAGGCTTAAGGTTCTATGATGGAGAAATTATATGGTTAAGCAAACATATACTTGTTAATTAGTCATCATAGCTATAGTTTCAATTAATTATCATTCGCAACCAACATTTAGTGACAATTATGTGGACTTAATTTTCGAGTTTATATAATTCGCACGTTTGTATAATTCAAAATTCGTATAATATAAATTGTATAGCTTTTGTATAATATAATTTGTATAATTGTTTAAAGTTAAGATGTTTGTGTTTGAATAAATTCGTTATTTCGAGTTTATACAAAAATAACTCAATTATGCAAATGTACTCGCGAATTATACAAATGGGACAACTTAAACTGTAGCTACAACCCGTAAATATGTAAACTATAGCTATAGAGGATAATTAAATTTATTACAGTGACTATTTATAAAAATTCCTCTATAATAATTTATTATAATATAATTTGTTAATTGTTTAAAGTTAAGATGTTTGTGTTTGAATAAATTCGTTATTTCGAGTTTATACAAAAATAACTCAATTATGCAAATGTACTCGCGAATTATAC
>JAJOOH010018887.1:0-13010 GCA_029582605.1 Solanum gracilifrons
TCTAATCCTTGGAAATTCGTGGATCTTTCCTTCGAATCTCCCATATCTTTAGTTAGTTTTGTTGTTTCTTTTCTTGTGCTTCCGCATTCTAATATTCAATTCTCTATTTGTGATCTCCTTTTAACCTTGCTGTTATCAACAGGGGTCATTTAATATATGCCGGCAGTAAAATGTCTATCGTAGTCCAGTTAAGGGAGAGAAAAAATTGATCATATGCTAGTTGTTCTTATTTGCTATCTTGCATGGGAAAAGAGTTGGAGCACCCTCATTTGTTATAAAAAAGAAGAAGAGGAAATCTAATAGTATGGCCAGACCTATCTAGTTAAGCCCAAAGCGGCTAAATTTAAGACGTTATGAATTATGATATAACTTTATAGGTACCTGACATTTCCATGTTGTTAGAGTTCATGTTTTATGGTGCGTTCAAGCTTCACTAGTTATTTTCTATTTTGACCTTCAAAAGGCACCAGATATTGAGCGTGATATAACACAAGCTAGTAACGGAGGTAAAATTGACTTGATCTCCTACTCCAATAGATGAACTATTGCAGATTTTTTTTTCTATCTTATCTGTAGTATTTATATTGACCTAGAAAGAAGCCAATTTCCAATAGCAGAACACCTATAAGAATTCTTAGGAGATTGAAGAGACTAGATGGGTAAATCAATTGTATGTGCTTTGAGGTAAGTAAGGAATATGAGCAGAACTATCCCACCCGTGACTTAATGCTTAAGACAGTGTGTTTGACGTTAACATGGTAGAGTGGTTCTATAGGATATCTCATAAATTCCAATGATGGTTGGTTGTATAAAATTATACATGTTGCATGTTCTATAACTTATCTATTTGGATGTCATTTGCCCTTTGTGGATTACTTTCTCACAGGTTACCTAATGTCATAGAATGCTTGCATGTAAGTGTTATCCGCTTCGGAGCACCCTTGTTTATTGCTATATGTTTTCGTAGGACCTTTTCCCTACATGTTATTTATTGCACTGGTTACTTTCTTCATGTCACTTGTCCCTATTTTGTGGGTACTGCAGGCTAATTGATCATATGACCATTTATATATATTTTACATGCCTCGTAGCCTACTTGCTTAAACATTACAGGCCTTATAGCTTTTATGGCCATGTGTCATGTGCCCACTTGCTCATATTGCATATGTATACTTATGGACATGTTCGTCCACCTATCCATTCGATATAACGCACTTGCTTAATGTGATTTGTGTTCCGTAGTTCATTTTATTATATATCTACATGTTTTATAGTCTACTTGCTTACATATTATATATTTTGTAGCTTTAGTACTCATACAACATGTGTTCATCTAGTATATTTCCTACATACCTTATAGTATCTACGCTCACACGCTACCCTATGAACCATATGCGCGCGCGTACACCATATATTTCTATAGCTTAATGCCCATATATTATGCGCTCCCTTTTGTACTTATCTCACTATGTGTCATGCCCAATGTGACTTATTTATCTGTATACTATGCCCCTCTGTGTTTATTGACTTGATTTTGAACATTTTGGGAAAACATTTCCTTGTATCATTATGTAGTGAATATTTTGACCAAAAAAGGTTGAGCTATCTAAATTTTATCACAACCATAGATAAATAACTTAGCATAATGCCTAATCCAAAGGTGCGACATAAAACTTTAGAATTTATATTAACAACTATGCATTCTTATAAGACTCACCTTTAAAAAGTGTCATAAGATAAAAGAGAAGGGAAAGTAGATCCCCGATAGATTAGGGCTATGATTTTATGTGTCACTTCCATATTTAAAAAATTGGGAAGATACTATAGTAATTCTTGATTGTTAAAGCCCGAAAGCTAAGCACAGAAGGTGTAACGTCCATTGAAGTATTATGGATGGACTGGAATGTAACATAAGATACTTGGGGATAGAAGATGATAGAGATCCTAAATACCCCTTCTCATTCTAAACATCAACATAAGGATATGAGATCCTGTTGTCCCCTTATATTATCATAAGTCCTACTGGCATTTGTTCATTTGATATGTCAATTGCATGTCTTGTGTTTAGGTACATTAAATTCCTTATTTGTATGAGTTCTACTTGTGTATCTTCAGTGAATTACATGGTCAAGAAAGGGCTTTCATTTGTCATATTCTAAATTCATGAACCATATATATGAGACGTCACGCGTATATGTTTTAGGTTAGTCTATATATTTTGGATAGTCCTATTTACAAAGGAAACTCTCGCAAATCTCCAAAGGAAATTCCAAGGTTTACCAAACTATCAGCTTAACGTATCATTCGAGGACGAATGATCATAAGGGGGGGGGGCGATGTAATACCCCGAATTCTACGTGTACTAGTTCTATTTATATGACACTTAGAAATTGTCGTGTGTTATAATTTTGGACTCGGTTTCCTATGCGACTAGTGACAATAGAATAGGTTTAAAGTGAACTGCCCATAGAGTTTGATGCGACCCGATAAAATTGACGTCGATGGAAGTATTTAAACTTGATATCATAAGGTGTTATTTGAGTTTAAAGTTTAAATTGACATAGTGTATATAAGTTTTAAGTTAGATTAAAGAAATTAACGTCTAGAAATAGAATAAGTTAATACTGAGGTGCTTGATTGACTACACTAAGCTAGCAGATGACAAGTAGGTGCATCACCTACTTTGACTGATTGACAAGCCCAAATGACCAAGTAGGTGCATCACCTGCTTTGACTTATTGACCAGCCCAAAGGACCAAGTAGGTGCATCACCTACTAGGACTCTTTTGACCATGTTATTAGGCTAAGTACACTACCACCTACTTGAATTAATCTGGCCCAAGTTGATTAGAAGAATAAGGGGAAATGGACAGCTAAGGTCCAATGTTCTTAAGTCCAAAAAGGCCCAAGTGAAAAAGTCCAAGTAGGTGAGTCACCTACTTGACAAATTATGACCCAAAATGAGTGAGAAAGTCAGCCAAAGCAGGTCCCTTTAAAAGGGATAGATATCAGCTTTTTCCAACCATTTTTACTTTGACAAAAAAATTTGATTTCTAGAGCTTTCTCTTTTCTCTCTCTTAGCTTCATACAACATCCATTAAATACCATTAGGGTTCTTGAACATTAGAGAGTTCAAGCAATTGGAAGTTATAATTTAAGACAAGTTAAAAAGGACAACTTTTACCTTGAAGAATCCAAGTCTTAGCAAGTGGTAGTTCTGTCCAGCAAGGTAAGCTACTGCAATTTTATCCCTCTTGTTCTTGAGTAAATTAGGACACTTGGTATGTGTTAGTGAGTTGGAAATTGTTACTTTTACATGGTGTAATACTGGGGTGCATGTTCTGGTGATTAGTGCATGTTGGGACAGCCATGGAGGGGAGTCCTCTTTAAATTCAGTTATGAGCTTGTTTGAGCACTTTAAAAGTAATGTTAGCTCTTCAAGTGTTGGTGATCAGAAACCATGATTCATATTGCTTCTGTTACATTATTATGTTTAAGGATTATTTTATGTATGTTATGATAAGGGATGTGATTGGATGTGCGGGAAAGTTATGGAGACGTTAAAGGACTTAAATATTGCAGGGAGTTTTGGGGAGGACTTGATACAAAGGTTGTACAGTATATAGATGCGATTAAAGGGAAAGGGAAGGAAAGAAAACACTAGCTAGATAAATTGCATGCTTACTGCTTGGTTACTATTTGGGTGAGATCAAGTAGCTCAAATTGATTGTTTAGCTACTAACACTGGTCTTAAAACTTATTTTATTGTAGATTAGTAATCTGAAGAGAAGGAGCTTAAGTCATACGTATTGAATTGTATAGCAAGGTATGTAAGGCTATTCGATTTCCTATTTCTTTGGCATGAATCCAACAATTGCATTACAAAAATTAAGCTTTCTAAGTGCACTTGGTAGTGACTGATCCATAGTTGCAGTTTCTACTCCCTAGAGCAGTAAAGTGAGTACTCTAATATGAGTTTGTTACTAAATGTACGTGCTTTCTCTACCAAGTATTAGCCTGCAAGGTTTAAACTTGTTTCATCGTCAAAGTACCCTTGGCACGTATTTCCCTTATATAAATCAAAATGATCCTAGATTACACATGGTACATATGTTTATATGTTGGATATACAATCTGCCCATATCATGCCAACTTGCTCCAATTATCCATATATATGTCTTCTTTTCACTGTTCATATGTTCCCTTTATTGGTTATTACTCCCATTGTTTTAGACTATAATGTTACCTCACAAGATCCCTACTTGGTCTATTATACATTATATATGTACTTACTTGGAATATATATTCGTCCTCAAGTTGAATTTGCCCACGTTCTCCCTTTGTTCCACGTTCATGTATACCTTGTATTTGATATTAGTTAGTGAGTATTTGATTATCATATAGAGTTCAAATCTCTTGGCTGAATGTTAAATGTCTTCACTTGATATGTACTTCAATTTGAGATGTCAAAATGCTTACTAAGTCATATAAGCTCCTAAGTATTACACATTCATGTCACATTTGCTTTCCAGGTCATTGTTATTATCGTAAGTCCATATTCATATGTCTTCTACTACTGGTCCATAGTTGATCTCAATAATGATTATGACCACCAAAACAACAATCTCAAAAGAGTTATGATCATCAAAAGATCAATCTCAAAAGAGTTATGAACATCAAAACAACAATCTCAAAGATTAAAGAATCTAAGTGAAGCAATCTGTATAATTATGGGTGGCAGCCCAGGGGCAAAAGCCTAGAATGGGCCGATCCCAATTGGTGTAAGAGGGTGGCAGCTCAGGGGCAAAATCCTAGCATGGGCTGATCCCAATTTGTGGAATTATCAGGACAGCATCCCAGGGGTTAAAATGCCTAGCATGGGTCATCCTCTTCTACTGCTGATCAGTTGTTCATTTGTATCATATGTCTTATAAATATTATAATGCAAAGAAAAGTGAAGAAAAGAATGTAACATACACGATTCCACAAGTATAAGCATAGGTGGTCTCTAATCCTTTATATATTGGTATTTGGTTTCACTTGAGCTCTCATTTTACATATGGTTGTATTTTCATTCTGACTTCCCTTATTGGGGACGTTGCATTTCATGCTGCAGGTACATGTACTAAACTAGTAGATCTCCCCAATAGAAGCAAATGATACTCAGCGGTTGTTGGTTAGCTCCAGGTTAATTCCATTAGAGGCTTTGTAGACATTATAAAGCTATCATCTGAATTCATAGTTTCACTTGTCACATGTATCGGTTTAGCTAGTCAACATGTGTTGTCTATGAAACTTCTCATTAGTAAATATATCTGCATAGTAGTAGTTTACTTTCTCATCATAGGTGACTTGTAAAACATGTGTTCATATGGTACTTGTCTGCCTCACCTAGGGTTGGGGTGTGACAGCAACTTGGCCAATTCTTCGGATAATCTTATATGGCCCTATGTAGCGTGGACTCAACTTACCCTTTTTACCAAACCTCATTACCCCTTTCATCGGTGACACCTTCAAGAACACCCAATCCCATATGGAAAATTCTAGTCCTCTCCTTCTAACATCCACATATGATTTATATCTACTTTGAGTTGTTTCTAGTCGTTGCTGTATCACTTTGACTTTTTCCATAGCTTGATGAACAAGGTCTGGCCCAAGTAAGGCAGTTTCACCTGTTTCAAACCAGCCAATCAGGGATCTACATTTTCTACCATTTAAAGCTTCATAAGGTGCCATTTTAATACTTGAATGGTAGCTATTGTTATATGCGAATTCAATAAGCGGTAGATGTTCATCCCAACTGCCCTTGAAGTCTAATACACAAGTTCAAAGCATATCCTCAAGTGTTTGAATTGTACGCTCTGCCTGACCATCTGTTTGGGGGTGGAAGGGTTTACTTAAATTCACTTGTGTTCCCAAACTCTTCTGAAATGACTTCCAAAAATTTGCAGTGAATTGAGCTCCTCTATCAGATATTATAGAGATTGGCACTCCATGTAGTCGAACTATCTCTTTAATATACAACCTTGCATACTCTTCAGCTGTGTAAGTAGTCTTCATCGGCAAGAAGTGTGTTGATTTGGTGTGTCTGACAACTATTACCCATATGGAATCAAACTTCCGAAATGAGCGAGGCAAACCAGTGACAAAATCCATGTTGATCATGTCCCACTTCCAAATTGGAAGTTCTATACACTACATATAACCTCCGGGCTTTTGGTGCTCTACTTTTACTTGTTGACAATTTGGACATTGAGCCACGAATTCCGCAATGTTCTTCTTCATGTCCCCCCCACCAATACATTTTTTTCAAGTCATGATACATTTTAGTTGACCCCGGATGGACAAAATATCTCGAATGATGTGCTTCCATCATAATCCTGTTTCTTAATTCATCTACATTAGGTACAAACAATCTGTTTTGACATTGAAGTACTCCCTCTTGCGTAAGCTCAAATGCCTTTGTCATACCATGTTGTACATTCTCCTTAAGCTTTAATAGAATAGGATTAGTGTACTGCTTCTCTTTCACTTCCACTACTAATGAGGATTCTGCCGCATTTTGCACAATAACCCCTTCGTCTGGAGAATCAAGAAGGCGAACCCCTAAGCTAGCTAGTTGACATATATCCTTAGTTATTCCTTGTCTTTCCACAGATTGCCCATAAGTTCTTGCCATTATTTTACGACTTAACTCATCAGCTACTACATTTTCTTTCCCGGGATGATACAAGATATCAATGTCATAATCTTTTAATAGCTCCAGCCATCTTCACTGCCTCAGATTTAGGTCCTTTTGGTTAAAGATATATTGCAAAATCTTGTGATCAATGTATATGTCAACATGAACTCCATACAAGTAGTGGCGCCATATCTTCAAAGTAAACCCAATTGCTGCTAGCTCTAGATCATGGGTTGGATAAATTTTTTTAGGTGGCCGCAACTGACTTGAGCCATAAGCTATTACTTTACCATTGCGCATAAATACACAACCTAATCCCACCCCCGAAGGATCACAATACACTGCATAGCCTTCCGAGCCTTCTGGAAGTACCAATGCAGGTGTAAGAAGTTAATTTAGTCTTCAGCTCTTGGAAGCTTCTTTCACATGCATCACTCCATTGAAACTTGGTTTCTTTGTACGTTAGCTTTGTTAAGGGTGAAGCAATGGAAGAGAATCCTTCAATGAACCTTCTGTAATAACCTACCAATCCAAGAAAAATATGGATCTCCGTAGGTGTTGTAGGTCTTGGCTAGTTTTTCATGGCTTCTATCTTCTGGTTATCAACCCTTATTCCTTCATCGGATACAATATGACCTAAGAATGACATAGATTTCAACCAGAACTCACATTTAGAGAACTTTGCATACAACTTACGATCATGAAGAATTTGTAAAACCTGCCGCAAGTGATTAGCATGGTCATCTTCCGATCTTGAATACACCAAAATGTCATCTATGAATACTACGAACACATCTAGAAATGGCTTGAACACCGTATTCATCAAATCCATAAAAGCTGCTGGTGCATTTGTTAGCCCGAATAACATGACTAAAAACTCAAAATGACCATACCGTCTCCGAAAAGCTGTCTTGGGAATATCTTTGTCTTTGACCCTTACTTGTTGATAACCCGATCTCAAGTCGATCTTTGAAAAACACTTAGCACCTTGTAACTGAACAAACAAATCATCAATTCTAAGGAGGGAATATTTGTTCTTAAACGTTACCTTATTAAACTGCCGGTAGTCAATACACATTATTAACTAGCCAACTTTCTTACGTACAAACAAAATTGGTGCTCCCCATGGGGACATGGTAGGCCTTATGAATCCTTTTTCTAGTAAGTCTTTTAATTGCTCCTTCAACTCCCGTAATTCTGTTTGGGCCATTCTATATGGAAGGATGGAGATAGGTTGATGGTCTTCAACTGGCCTAATGAGCATATTTCCCCTTCATAGCTCCTTGGGCCAGTTGGCAATCTTGGAACCCTCACCAAAGGGCTTTCGTGAGTCGCTGAAGTGTCCTTCAGCTCGTTAAATGGAGCACATTCTTCACTTGCTCCTCCTCGCTTCGTTAGGCCTCTTATTCACCAAGCTATCATCCAAGCATGGTGTTGCCCAGCTGGGATCTCCTCCAAGGTGCATATGTTCCCGTGCAAGGCATGGAACTCCCATCTTGGCATCCATACATGCCAAACAACCTCCATCCTTGTGAACACTCCATCAAAGCATTGAAGTTCGTGAATGGATAGGCTTGATGTAATCCATTTTACATCATTCTCCCCTTCTTGAAAAGGATTCATCCTCGAATCCATACATGGCAAAACCATAGGGGAAGTAAACAAGAACAAGATCCTCATGACATGAGGGTTAGCGCTAGCAAAAACAATTTCATCACCATGCCAATGATGTACAAGCAATAGATACTTGGCTAAGTGAGAACATTGGCAAAGGGGTAGAGCGTAGGAACCAATACACTTAAACAACCTCATATGTAACCCCTCATTGGTTCCACATTCAAACAAGCACAAGGCCTCCCTTATGTCAAGTATTACATGAACACTCTCATACCTAAGTGCAAAGGCACAAGTAGTGTTGATCCAAATTAAGACCCCATCCAATGCACTAGAGAACTTCAAGAAAGTAATTATTCCCAATTCATGAGTAGGTTCAAGCACATTAGTATTCCCCACCCAAATTGGTAAACATACCTCATTCAAGCACATTGGATCAAGTAATAACACCAAAGAAGAATCATGCAAAGGACATATGGTGTTACTACCACACTCAGCACACTTAAAATTGACACTGGGGTTAAATGGAAACGGATTGCAAAGCATCGAGTCAAGGAGACTCTCATTTGCCATATTGATACCACTACTAACATAAGATAGCATACCCACACAAGTATGAGTATCACCATATGCAAGTAGATAGGATTGAGTCCTCGAATCTAGACCTTGTAAAACCATATAGATCATAAGCAAGAAGCTTATCTTCGTAGTACAAAGGTTAACGCTTAAAATAATTGACCGAGGAGACTCAAAAACAAGGAACAACCAAATATCCTCTATGGTCATGGCTATGAAGCCCACTAATGGAGAACCAGGACAATGGTCATTCTTCTCAACAACAAGGGAACACCACTCAAAAGATGATACTCCCACCCCTTCATGCATCCACCGGGAACAAAATAATAGGATGTCCACGGAACTGGATCATACCAACAAGTGTAGACCACAATGACATCCTGATCCACATACAATGCACATTTAATCCAACTAGGGATTTCATCATATGCAAAGAGATAGTAAAGGAAGGTACAAACTTTACCTTCTCTAGGCAAATATCTCCTACCCCCATAAGATGCACATTCAACAAGATCATGCTTAGGGTAAGAAATAGAAAAAGGGTCTAGGAAGCTATCTTTCCCCACACAATGTAGGCTCTTCAAGTGGATAGCAAAACCCCAAGAAGAGTTTTCCTGCATAGGGAAAGGAATCAACAATGCCGACCCCCATATACTTGCCATTTCGACCAAACACTCCAGCACAAAGGTTACAATTCAAAACAATACTGGGGTTAAATGGGAAGGCAAGCCATGTACTAGGATCAAGTGCACATCCATTTACCATGTTGACACTCTTTCCTTCAAACAACACACTCCACTCAATAACATGAGCTTCATCGTATTTAAACAAGTAATAGAGAAAGGTGTCTCTCAAATCAACTTCCTCTACAGTGTCTACATGGGTAGGATTACTAGTAGGCTCAAAAGTATTGGTCATACCATTAAGAAGTGAAACACACCAAGAAGAAAAGGTAATGGGAAAACAAACACCACCTTCCTCCTTATCACCTTCCTTCCCCACAAGAGTGCTCTCATCTTCCAAGAAGATATTTCCATCTTTGGGAGGGAAAGCCTCACATCGTAGTGGGTTACTATAACAAGTATAGTTATCAAGAACTATACTACTCTCAAGATTCACACCACTAGGTACATCACTAGGAGTGATTTCATCATCTTCAAATAAGATATTGTACTTAAAGAGGGAATGATCAACCACTAGGGAAGAATTAAAGCATGCAACTTCACCCTTAAAAAGGCACGATTCACTTTTCGAAGCATTTTCAAGAACATAATCTCTATGAGCAAAACAAGCAATCGGATCTTCCACAAAAGATATGTTCATAGAGTCACTCCTATATAATTGATCAACAGTATCATTAGTACCACTAAATTGAGGTTCCTTAATCACATTACAAGGACCCTCAACCAGTGAACTACACTCACAAGCAGGTTGATCAACACGATTATCACCAAATAATGTACTATCTTTTAAGGCACATGTGTCAACACTAGGTAGACACAAATCGATCTTACTAGAAGAGTCAATTCGATCATCAATAGGATCAACTAGTGTATCCACATTCTCAACAAGCACATTATCAATATAAGGTAAAAAATCAATGGGCTCACTTAAAGACAAACTAACATTCACACTTTGTTCATTTGCAATGGTAAAAGTGTTAAGATTAGCTATTGTACCTTGACGCCCGCAAGAAGGATCTTCTTTACCTTTGATGTTGGAACATCCCACAAAGGCGTCCATCACACCTTTAGTTGTAGGCTCTTGGCTGGGAACTCGTGTTCCTCCACTCTTTACGCTTGTACCTACATAAGAATCCTTACAAGGTGAAAGATAAACAACAGGGTTAGGTTGAGGTTGTGGCACCCTATTGGTAGGGATGTTCAACCTCTCCTCCGTTCCTGACAACCTACCCTCCACGGAGGCCATTCACTTTTTCATGTTCGCTATTCTCCAACTCACATCAACAATGGCCTCTACTATGGATTCCAAGGTAACCTTCCCCTTAAGTGGGAGGGTTTCACTTCTGGTGGCCATGTACATAACAATTAAGACAACTCGACAAAACATCACACAACGTTAGCATTAGTTAAATGATCTCACAATCACTCGTGTTTGCACACCTTTGATTGCTCTCAAATTGGCGCGGCTAATGTTGAAGATTGCTTATACTCAGTTGATCACAAGGTCTCAATTTCTACTCTTGGCCGGAGTGAATTTTTATTTCAAGAAGAACGGACGACTCAATTAAAACAAACGAACTTGATTCAAGAAGTTAACTATGAGTTAAAACGAATAAAAGCATGAAAAGAAAAGGACTAACAAAGATGTGAATTCAATAACCAATAGTCAACAAGTAGGTAATTACAAGTTGAAAATTAGTTTAGGAATCTTGATTACGAACTATAATCAAAAGAAAAGGAAACTAAGAAATTAGAACTTGAGATGAAAGGGGTCATAAGATGAGTTTCCCATCGCCAAATGGCCTGTTTTCTTCGCCTAAGTTGAAGTTCAGCTCGCCAACCGGACAAGGCAACTCGGTGATCTGGGTGGAAGTTTGGTGATGCGCCGAGTGATTCGGCGACCAGGGCTTATCTCGCCGAAATTCCCAGTGGCACCTTCCAAAATAGGTCAACTCGGCGACCAACCTGCCCAAAGGGAAAGGCGCCAAGTGGACTAGGTGAACAAAGTTGGGATCGCCCAATGTCCCTTCGCTGCAACTTTACAGCTCCGAAATTGGACCTGCTATGGTCCCCCACCTTCATTTGTCCCATAGTTAAACCCTTTTAGGTAAATTCCCCTTTTACAACACTTTTACACTTTCTCTTTAATCCTTTTTGGATCAAACTCCTTTTTCAAATATTCCCTTCATGAAGATTTGAATGTTCTTCGAGAACATCAAGAACACTATAAAGATACAAAATAAAACCCCGAAGATTTTTAGCTCGGAATTTCATGAAACTTTAGGTGACTGCTCTCCTTGATATAGGGAACAAACCCCAATACTTTTTAGCACTCAATTATTTGCCAAAACTTCCAGATTTCAAAAGCCACTCGTCTTCTTCAAAGCTTCTTCAACCAACAATGGTGGAAAATTCATTAGTGAATCAAACCCTTTCAAATCTTAGCGCTAGACTCTAAATAAGTTAGGGAACACTAATCTAACCTTGGAAACTCCAAAGAAGACTCAAATCAACAAGACCCATTTCTGAATTTCTTCAAAATCGTTTTGAACACTTTTTTTTTGTTTTCGTAACAACCCAAGACTTCGTAGGGACAAATCTAAGACTTCACAGTTCACTGCCTCAACTCATAGGGGTTTAGGGTTTAGTGTTTTAGGTTTAGGGGTTTTCTATGGTTTAGGGTTTTAGGTTTGTTAGGTTAAAGATTTTTTAGGTTTAGAGTTTGTAAAGCTTTTTTTGTTGTTTTTTAATGTTTATATTTTCTTAGGATTTAGGATTTCTTAGGGTTTAGGGCTTCTTAGAGTTTCATAAGGCTTAGGGTTGGGGGTTTATCCCAAAGGTTTAGGGTTTAGGTTTCTTAGGGTTTGAGTTGAACATTTAAGGTCTCCAAGGTTTTTTTTTGGGTCATTCAGGGTGTAGGATTTAGTGTTTTAGGTTTAGGGTTTTTCCAGAATAGGGTTTAGGTTTGTTAGGTTTAAGATTTTTTAGAGGTTTTCTAGGGTTAGAGTTTATAAAAATAAATTTATTGTTTTCTAGGGTTTTGGGTTTCTTAGTGCTTTTTTGGGTTTAGGGTTTGGGGTTTTCTTAGGGTTAGGGTTTTGGGCTTATGATTTTTAAGGGTTTTGGGTTCAAGGTTTAGAATTTAAGATTTAGGGTTCTTTAGGTTTAGGGGTTTTAAGGTTTTTTTTAAAGGTTTTTGAGGGTTTAGTTTTCCTTACTGATTTTTAGGATTGAGGATTTCTTAGTCAATTTTTAGGGTTTAGGGTTTAGGATCTTAGGTTTTATGGTATTAGGGTTTATAAGGGTTTAAGGTTTAGAGTTTCTTAGGGTTTCTTCGGTTAGGTTTTAGGGATTCGAATTTTAGGTTAAGTGATTTTTAGAGTTTATGGTTTTTTTTAGGTTTATGATTTTTATGAATAAGGTTTTTAAATGTTTTAGGGTTTCTTAGGTTTTTT
>JAJOOH010018888.1:0-28569 GCA_029582605.1 Solanum gracilifrons
AAATGATTTTCAATTGTATGGATTTAAAGAAAAGTTTTAATTTTGTACCATTTTCCTTATATCGAATGTTATGAATGCTATGAGGCTTGTATTAGGCTTTTTGGAGTCATATACGCCGTGTGGCGTCTGGGGTGTAGGCTCGGGTCGTAACAATTATGGTTTCAGAGCACAAGATTTTGGGATGGTTTTTAGGATTGATGTCTCACAAGTCACGTCGAGTAGAATCGTGTTCATACATGTGAATCGCAACACATTTATGAATGAGAGGCTATAAGACGTTAGGAAACTTCACTTCTTTCATTACTCTTAAAGTCGTGCCTTAGAGTTTAGCTATATAAGAGTCCTTTTCCTACCCCTTCTCTTCTGTTTATAGGATATGAATACGAGGGCGAACGCAAGAAGGATGGAATAGGAGATTGTGAATAAGGGAGTTCCTCCCCAAGGTCCTCAAGGTGACCAAGTTCCTATAGGCAATCAAGTTCCGGTGGATCCCCCGACCATGACCAATGAGGAAGTTAGGTCGGCTCTTTTGATGATGGCTCAAGCTGTAACTATTCAAGCCCAAGCTATGACGGCCCAAGCTACTAGGGGTGTTGAGACTCATGTGAACCCTATTGTGAGAACTATGGCTTCTAGGTTGAGAGACTTTGTGAGGATGAATCCTCCAGTATTTCTTGGTTCCAAGGTGGGAGAGGATCCCCAAGAGTTTTTGGATGAGGTGTATAAGGTAGTTAATAATATGGGTATGACTTTTATAGAAAAAGCGGAATGGGCCGCTTATCAATTGAAGGACGTTACCCAAATTTGGTTCTCTCATTGGAAGAATAATTGGCCGGTAGGAGCAGGGCCTATAAATTTGGAAGTGTTCAAGGAAGAATTCCTTGGTAGGTTTTCCCCTGTGAGAAGAGGGAGGTTAAGATGGAGGAGTTTATCAATCTTAGGCAAGGTAACATGAATGTTCAAGAGTACTCTATGAAATTTACCCAATTGTCTAAGTATGCTCCTTCTTTGGTGTCTCACCCAAGGGATGAGATGAGTCAGTATGTGACGGGTGTGTCCAACCTAGTTGAGGAAGAGTGTCATACGACAATGCTCCATGATGATATGAACATTTCTAGACTTATGGTATATGCTCAATCTATTCAGGAGTCCAAACTTAAGAGGAAGAATAGGGAGTTGAAAAGAGTAGATCCGATGAGCAAGGTCAACCAAGGTTCAAAAAGAGGACTCCTATCCAAGATTCTTCAAACACTCCCAGGGTTAACCAAGAGAAAGGTAATGGGTCTCCATTTCCTAAACCTATTTGCACCACTTGGGGGAAGAAGCATTTTGGGAAGTGCCTAGCCGATACTAGTGGGTGTTATGGTTGTGGAAAAAGTGATCATCAAGTGAGAAATTGTCCTACTCTTACGACCAAAGGAATAAAGGCCAAACAAGCTTCTCTTAATGGCCCGGATCTTGATTCTCCAAAGAAAAATCGTTCCTATGTACTTCAAGCTAAAGAGGGGAAGGCACCGGTAAGTAATGGTTTCTTATAGTTGTGAATGTCTTGTTAAGGTCCCTATGTTATTTACATGTTAGCCTTAGTGTGGGTTTACTACTAAGGGGGAGATGGTATGTTGAATAGTAAGGTTGTTGAGAGTTTTGATATCCTTACCACTTTCATCTATTCCTATTCAAGCTTGAGACCAAAAGTTCCTTGTAGTTTGTTTCTTGTTTTGGAGTCATGTGTGATTACGTGTTTCCATGGTCTCCTTGTGTTATGCATGTTCTTGATGAATTCATGTTTAAATGAGAAAATGAGTTTTTATGAATTATGTTCCTCATGTTGATGTTCATCTAGTATGAGTTGTCTATATGCTTCATGAGATGAATTGTTGAACATGCCTAAGTATGCTTTTAAGAATAATTGCATAATGTGCTTAATGATGTTATGATGAGCATGATTTGAATTAGAGGAGGTAATTCCTCCAATGAAATGAGAAATGTTGAAGTTTTCATGCATAATTCGTTTGTAGATGTTGTTCCTACTTTCTTGTGTTGCATTGAGTATGTTTGAGACGGAGTTGATGTTTCATCCTAGTTTTGTGCATTGTTTATGATGTTGCATGCATGATGGGCTGCTAGTCTTGAGTCTTTATTTCCCATAATATTTAAAGTGCCATTCGAGGACGAATGTTCCTAAGGGGGAGATAATGTAACGATCCGGAAATCTGGTAGGTGAAACTATAGCCAAACGAGTTTGGTATTGAGTTTGTTATGGGGTTTTGAGTTGTTAATTGATGATCCGAGCTTAGGTTGAGGGGTTTAGGGGTTAAACATCAAGGTATGACTCCCCAAGGACCAACCAAGGGGTCCTTGAGGAGAACCCTAAAGCCTAACCCCAAAGACCCCAAGAAACCAAAAAGCTCTCAAATTTATAGTGACTCACGAATGGGACCTACACCCCGTTGGTCCATCCAAGCCCCGTGGATGGACTCTGTGGGTCAAGGTCCCAAATGGAAAGTCCCAGCCCCTAACCACAGACCTGCAGGACGGGGTGTGATCCCACTTACTGTCCGTAGGTGATGGGGCGTAGGTCATGATTGCTTTCTGTCAACTTTCGGCCAAGTTGAGGGTCATTATGGTAAATTGCTAATTAATTAGTTAAGGGTTGGGGACGGTTATTATTGATATATTAAAGTATTTTAAGAATTTTAAAGTTATTAAACTCCGTTTTAGAACTCATTATTTCTAAATTCTCAAATTAGAAACCCACCCTCTTCTAATACTCTCTCTCTAGAAAGCACCATTGGAGAATAAGGAGTCAAGCTTTGAAGCTCAAGATCTCACCATTCTCACTCAATTTTCGTGGATTTATTCCAAGAAGGTATGTTAGTTTTCATCCTTGATTAAGTTTCATTCAAGGAGCCCCTTCAAAGATGATTTCAAGTTTCCAAAATCCCCAAAAACCTAGGATTTTTAATCTATGCATGGGTTCAATTCCAAAACGATTTCAAAGGTTTATATATAATGAATTATGAATGGATTGTTGAATTAATGATGAATTTCTCCTATGAACCCATATTTTCCCCAAAATCCTAAGTTGTGAATTCTGATTGGGAATTGATTGATCATGAAAGTATGTTGAATTGTTCATGTTTATATTGAATTAGTTATTGAATCATGTTAATTCCCTTATCTAATGTAGTATTCTAGATGTTTAGGTTGATATTGATTCATAGCCTTGGAAGGAAATTTCATGAAGGATCTATGTATGAAGTATATGTGTCTGTTCTCAATGAAAGTATTATGATCATGTTTAGAATGTAATTATGTTATGATTTAAAGCATATTCTCAATTAACACTCATGAATGATGATGATAGAATGTGAATGGTTTCTATAATGCGAGTTTACATCTTGAATTGGTAGGCTTAAGACATTCTTTTCTTGTATTGATGAATGTGACCTTGAATGTGTACCTTGAATTGGTAGGCTTAAGGCATCCTTTTCTTGTATTGATGAATGTGTATTGATTGAAGTACTTTGAAGTTGTAGGCTTAGACATCTTCTTCCTGTGTAATGAATGTGTCTTGACTTAATGAATATGAATCGATAGGCCAATGACAATCCTTTCATAAATGACTAATTAATGTGTTCAAAGGCTAAGTCTTGATCGATAGTCGCATTCCTTTCATAATGAGGCAATGAACTAATGTAATGACGACTCTTGAATCGATAGGCATATGTCATTCCTTTCCTAATGAGTCAATGTACCGTGAATCGATACGCTTATAGCATTCCTTTCATGTGTATAATATGTAATGATGAACCATGAATCGATAGGCTAATGGCATTCCTTTCATGAGGATTCAAGAGCTATCCTAATAATGTTCCATGAATTGATAGGCTTATGGCATTCCTTTCATGTGTAATGATGTAACTTGGGTTGAAAGGCCAATGGCATTCCTTTCAAGTACAATAATGTAATGTGAATGAAATTCTCTATGGGAGTGGAGGCTAAGCACCGAGTGGATATGGTAAGATGGAAACTCTCCAAATGTTAGGTTAGAGTTCCAATGAATATCTTCCTTATCCCATAACTATGTGCCCACATAAAATATTAGCGAGTGGATCCACTTAAGGTAAAATGTTACCGGTCCTACCTTAGGCAAGTAGACCAACCCTTACGATGTGGGATAGTACATCAGATTCCATGTCTAGCTCACATGGTCTATATCAGTTAAACGCTTATTCTCATTATGTGAGATGTTCACTATAGATACTCAACAGGTTCTATGAAGTGTCGGTGGTAGTATGGGATTCCATTCATGCATTGCACGAGTAGGCTTTGAGAGGGCTATAGTGGGTTCCCTAATGTCGTAATGAATAATGAATGAAAGTGCTCTTACGGAAGCTAATGAATAATGCTGACTTATATGCTTAAATGAGATGATGCATGCTTTACTTGGATTGTATTATGAGTTACTTCCTTGTAATGACTTATGAAATGTTTATGATCCTTATGTATGTGAGTATTGTTTGAAGATGAAAAGAAAGAATGGTAAGTTCACTTTTGGTGGCTTTAATGTGGTACTTAGTATGGATGGTGGTATGGGATGCTATTCATACATTACACAAAGTATAGCTTGGGGTTACTTAAGGAGAAGGCTTTAATGTGATGAAATGGCTTACATGCTGATTATGCTCTAAAGTGATGAAATGGCTTGTATGTTGATTATACTTGTATCTTATGCCTCTTATACTTATGTTCATGAGTTTCCTCAAATTGGCTTAATGCATGGTTTTCAAAAAAAATGTCCGTTTTGAAGCATGATTTATGCATGACTATCATACTTCATTGTCCTAACCCATATTTCTCTATTTTCCACAAAGTGTAGGTTCCGGAAAGTGAGTTGACTTCTTCTAGTTGAAGTATGGATTGAGTTCTTCCAAGACTTGTGGTATGTCCACTTGGATTCGAGGACAAGTACTTTTGATGTTTCATGTCTTTTATTGTAATGGACTCTTTTAGACTTTCTATTGTAAATGGTCGTGACCCTTCTTTTGATTCGAAGATTGTTTTTAGATGGTCATGTGAGACTAGTAGACTTCTGTTGTTTTAAATAATTTTCGATTGTATGGATTTAAAGAAAACTTTTAATTCCGTACCATTTTCCTTATATCGAATGTTATGAATGTTATGAGGCTTTTCAGAGTCTTGTACGCCATGTCGTGTTCGGGGTGTAGGCTCGGGTCATGACACCTATATTTTCTTTTATTTTTCTAAGTATTGAGTTTGTGTTCTGTAACTTTCGGCGATACGCCTGGGTTCACAAAGTTAACTTGGCGAAAGTACTTCCTAATTGCCCTTCTGTGCCCCATTTTCTTGAAATTGTTCTCTAACTTTCGACGAGCTACTTTTAGTTCGTTCAAATGTATCGGCGATCCGCCGAATGTCCCTGGACATTGCCGACCAGCTTTGATTTTTGAGCATTTTTTATTCTGGAAGTATCAGTGATCCCGACCTAGCTCGCAAATATGGTTCGGAGACTCGCCGACCGGTTTGGTGAGTCTTCCTGCACTTTTTCCCTAATATATTTTTGAACTTTATCTAACATTTTTCACATTGTTTTGTAGGAATGGGTAGACCAAAAGTGGCTGGTAGAGACATACCATCCTGAAAGCGGGCACGAGGAATTACTATCAATGAGGAAACGGTTGCTACTCGGGTAAAAGCTACAAAACTTCCTTCGAAAGGAGGTAAAGGCAAAGGCAAAGGGCCTGTTGATTTGATACCTACAGAGGAAAGCTCCAATAGTGAGGGGGTCCACTCTACACATCTCATTACCTCCGGCAGTGAGAGTCATCTGAGGAGGGTTCTCCCGCCTCTATTTCCGAGTCGAAAGATGACCAATTGTTACAGGCCAGGAGAGCGGAGCTACGCTCCAAATAGATAAATGATCCATCTAGGATCCCAGTGCCTCCTCCTCCTCCAACTGTATCCCCAGTAAAGACAGTGGTCCTGGCACGACCATTTCAGGGTCCTCCTCCCCGGTCTCTCAACAGACTAAAGGCCGAGGGATTGAGGACAATATTAGAAGGGAAAAGTTTGTCTATCGACGGTGTGGAGGACAGACATCCAGAGGTGTGGAACACTCTCAGGTTCCATAAGTTTGAGGTTTTCATCAAACCCCGAGGCCCATACATTCCTACTTGGGTCCGAGAATTCTGTTCGGCCTATGGAGAAATGGTACCAAAAGGGAAGAAGAAGCCTAGTATATTCAAGGCAATGGACGATGTGAAGGTTAGAGGTCGGAAGGTAAAGTGCATTAGCTCAAACATAAATGTTGTACTTAGGTGCTCTACAAACTTTATGCATGACTACCTGGACCTAATCAAGACCCAGACCCTGGATGATTTATAAGGTTAGCTGGCACCCCTCATCTGTGATGTAACACCGAAGTGGATAGAGGCTGGTGCCTAGATAGACAAAAAGGACCTGAATGTAGCCGCTCGATATTGGTTCAGTTTCATCAGCAGCACCATCATGCCATCTCAGAATGAATCCATCCTCCAACACCCAAAGGTTGTTTGTCATAGGTCCATTATAGTGTGGAAGAGGTTGAATTTGGGGTTAGTGATTGAGTAGGAAATGACCATAAGGGCCAAGCAGAGCCAGACCTCACTCCCTTTCCCCGTGTTGATTACTGAGTTATGTCGGCGGGTCCGTGTTCCGAGAGATAAGAAGATGGATGTGGAGGTGACAACTACCTCTTCTACTTACATCTGACGTATTGAGGCCGAGTATATGCAGGATGAGGCTGATAGGAGGAGGGCAACACCAATGGATAATCCCCGGAGGTTGACGTTAATATGTTGCCGACAGAGGCAATCATGCCTCCTCATGCAAGTGGGCCCTCAGGTACATCTGGCCCTTCTATTTCTTCTGAGACTCCTAGTACTACAACTGCACCCCTCCCTCTTCTTCTGTTGTTGTTGCTGCTGCCTCTAGGCCCTCTATCACTTAGGCCATATTTTAGAAGATGGTCCATGTGGCTCATTTGGCAGATATGCGTGCCTCCCGGGTTGAGGCTGTTATGCCTAGGATGATAGAGAAGGCGATAAATATTGTCTTGGCCCCAATTAGGGCTAAGATGAAAGATCATAGGTTGGCACTAGATGCCCTTACAGTTAGGGTCAAGGCTTGTGATTAAAGCTGATGTGCTACAGAAGAGGTGATGGCCTTGAAGGCCGATGCGATTGGTCTTAGGAAGGTGTTTTACAGAAATATAAAAATGACTTTGTTTTTGAAATATCGACTCAAGTTATGGTTTTGAAGAGAAATCGATTTTTTCAAAAAGAGTCGCCACTTAATTTCTTTAAAGAAATTAAGAAAACTTATTAAATTCAAAAGATTTTAAAACAGAGAAAAAGTCATTTGAAATCTAAAGGGGTTCGGTGTTCAAATACATTCCGAGAAGGTGTTAGGCGCTCGAAATGTCCGCTAACTTGCGGTTGACCAACGATTTGACTAAAACATTTGACTAACTTGAAAACTTAACTAAGTAATAATTTTTTTTTTTTTTAAGGGAAATAAACTAAGGGAACTTTTAAGACAAATAATTTAAATATTGACTAGACAACTTTTAAATCAGGATAAGTAATAAATAAAATATAAATATTTTAATTTGAACATAAAAGGAGAAATGACTATCTTTTGGGAATTAATTAAATTAAACTAAAGTCAAAATAAAATGTTAGTCAATATAATAAACAAATAAATAAGAGCAAAGGAAAGAAAGGTTAAATTTGGGCTTTGGTCCAAACTCAAATTTTGGACCTTTTGTCCACCTGCCCTAAGCCTAAAGTTTGCCATAAATGCATTTAGCTCATATTTGGGTCCTTTAGGGCCATTTTTTTTCTGCTAGGACCTGCTGGAGTCAAGGCAAAATGAAGTAAAATTGGGTTTTGGCACAACTTGCCAAAGTGAGTCGTGTATAGATCAAGTATACAATGTATACGGGAGTTCTACTTCATCTCCGACCCTGTCCTTTATTTCGACCTGTAGCTGCTACATTTTAACCCATATTTTAGCATTTTTGGGGCTGTATTTCAGTATTTCACCATGTGTATCAGTGTATACTGCTGTATACAGCAGGTATACAACTCCTTTTTGAGCTTTTGGAGGTTTGCATTAGCTTCCCTTTCATCCTCAAACACCAAAGGCTGACTTGATACTGGAAAATGTAGGAAGATGATCAAAAAGAGTTCAATTTAGACTCTGCGAAGCATCACAAATAAAGAAAGTGAAAGGAAAGAATTAACATGAGATAATTCAAGATTGTCACTAAGCAAGTTTGCTAATAAAGAGACAGTAGGCAGATGTAGATTCATCAAATAATATGCAAGTTTAAGATATGAATCACATGCATCAAATGATGAGGTATAATTGTATTCAAACTAAAGACAATGCATAAAGCTTAATTTGATCAAATTTGGAAAGAAAGCTATATGTAAGTCTAAAGGAAATTATAGATAAATCCCAAAACTTATAAAAAAAAATGAAATCAACCAACAACAAAACTAATGTGACAATCATACCAAATGATGGTACTTTGGAAAGAAATAAGGTGAACATCACAGTAAACTTACACGATCTTATCTAATCACAATCATAATGACATTTGACTATACAACAATAAACAAACTAGCAAGAGCTAAATTCAAAGCTAGCAATATGGTCCTAGAATTTAAATTCACACTAAAACATAGGAGAATACGCAGCAACTAAATAGAGATATGAAGTCCAACTCTAGAAGCAGCAATAGATCAAGACAAATAGTCAAATCACTACATTACAACATCAGAATTACAGGCAAGTCGCTTATAAAACACAAATCACATTGCGAATTGGATTATGATAAGCAATAAACAATGTTGTCATGAGTTAAAACCGATCACGATATGCATAAAATTCAAGTTCCAAGAATAGATAGATGTTATATAGGTAGCAATGCTAGCAGTAACAAACCAGATGAAGAAATATAAATGCTTGAAGACGTGTTAATCATGGAAATCAAAGCACGACTAATATGCCAGTCACAACAACATGAAAGCTAAGCTTAACTCTTACGAATCCAGCTTCACACATTTAGTTAAGGCAAAGAAGCAAATAATATGATGACTAGTTAGGAGTCCAAATAGTGAAGAAAACAGGCTGGAAAACTCATATTCAATCCATGCAGAACCTGAACCAACAGTATTGAAGTGAAAATAAAGAAGAAACCATGACTATAGCCAAGGAAAACCAAACAGAGATATGCTCAACGCATAACGATTGTAATGGAAATAAAACGTGAATGGAGGAAGTGTTACCTTTTTTCGGGCAGCTGAACTGAGAACAACGAGCCAGCGACGAAGCTTTCTCCAACCACACAAGCAAACGACTCCAACGGAAGGCTTGAATAACCCAAACAAAACTCCTAGAAATTTTATCAGAACACTATCATCTAAGATGTAAAATAGCAGTTCTTTGTTTTGATCTATCCCATTGTTTCTAATTTCAATTTTTCCCCCTTTCCAACTCCTCTGTTTTTAGCCGAGAATTTCGCCAAAACAAATTCCCCCCTAAGTAGTGAATGAACAAGAGTATTTATAGGCGAGATGGAATCAAAATTAAGGGGGGAAACATGATGGATTTTGGATGAAATTTTTGAGTTCAAAATTTGAATTCTCTTGAGGATAAGGTTGCCAACTCGAATTTGTACCAAATTGTACTATTCTCAATGGATTCAAGAAAGAGACCATCGATTTGGAGATGAAGGACGAAGATGCAGCGAGATGGGGACACGTTGAATGATTCTCCAACGTTTTTTGTATGAGAGGATTATGATGAGGGTAGGAAAGGACGGACACGCGCGAGCTGGGCTCGATTTCACTACTTGACTCGCGATTCTGGACTGGTTCTGGGTTGCTTCACTCATATCGGTACACGCTGGAAGAAGTAGAAAAGGGGTCGGGTTTCTGTGTGTAATGTTGTAATGTGGGCTGGGTTTCTGGAAATGATTTGTGTTGCTGGAAGTTGCAAAGTAAAAGGCCCAAAATGGTTTGTCCCAAATGGGTTTAGTGTGGGGCAAAAATGGTAGTAAAAATTGCAATATAATGGGTTAGATTTTCAATTAGGAATGATCACATGGATTTCAACCATAGCCAACTGAAATTAAAAACTTAACCAATTCGAGTTAATTAACAGAATTCAGCTAGATATTGAATGAGACAAATTAATATAAATTAATTAATGAGCTTCTTAATCTTAACGAAATAAAATAATTAACTTAATTATAAACTAATAACTCAAAAATATAAGTATTAACTAACTAAACCAATTAACCAACTAATTAAGTAAAATTAAAATCTTTTTGAGATGATTTTTGAATATTCATAAAATATACTAATTATATAGAAAATTATATGATAGACATATTATTATTTAAGAATTTATAAAAGGCGACAAAACTATTTTAAAATGACTCGCAAATTATCATTTTTTTAATTTTTTTATTTTTTTGAAATTTTATAAAACTAATTATTTTAAATCATTTGAAATTGAAGAAACTCGTCGATTAATCTATATGTGGAGGTCCAAAATTGGGCGTCAACAACTGTCCCTCATTTGACTAGGATTGATGAAAGAAATTCGAGGCAAATGAAATTGACGAATCCAATTTTGACTGACCACATATTCATCCTTCAGAAAAAGGGCTTTCGGTACAGACTTTAGGGATTATGGTCGAACCCTGGTGTGAGGTTTCCTACATATCTCAGGGTATATGAGAATTCAGGTCAGTTGTAGTTTGATACGCTTGATTTCACTCACCATTCTGAAAGATTTCAAAAGCTATCCCGATATCGAATTATGAAGAAACCAGAATGCTTGGGACTAAGATTTGAGAGAAACTGTTGGAGTACAGCCGAGTTTTCAACATTGTGCCCGCCTACATATCCTTCAACGTAAGGATTCAGGCTATTTGTAGTTTGACTCGATCGGTTGAAAAGGAAATCTATTATGCTAGATCACCCTCGATTCTGGAAGAGTGACAAATCAGTCGAGTATAAAAAAGAGGCTTGCAACCTCTTAGCCATGAATGTGGTACACTTCACACCCATAATTAAGAACTCACATGGATAAAATTTCCACATCTCTTGGCGCATTGTCACTCAGATTGGAAGGTTGCCTCTAGTAAGAGTGAAAAGTTTTTCGTATGCGAAATAGAAACTGACAGACCCAAAGAAATACTCACATGCCTTCTGATAGGGGTGTGGTTTGATTATGGTGGAAGTCGTTCCTCAGCTCGCGTCCTAAGAGTTTGATACTCCTCTCCGGACTATGTCCCAGTCCGCTGCTAAGAAAAAGTTTCACGTTGTACTGCATCTTTTATTGATGTCGTCCGCACATGTGGTTTGATTTGAGAATTCATCCTCTTGGATGCTCTCGATAAAGACTGAAATAAACTTGTTACTAGAAATTGTAATTGAAAAAGTGGTAGTATCCCTTACGATACTTTTCAACTATATTCTTGCATGTTTCAGTGGATACGTCATTGTCTTGGTGTTCTAAAATTAATCTTTCTTTGAAAGAAGTCATATAGGTATGTTCAGTATATGTCTGCACACTCAAAGTAAATAATTAGTAGCTATAGTGCCACTTTAGCTAGCGGCTTAAGTCAAAAAATAAAGAAAGATCATTCATATAACAAATGAATATATCTTAATGGAGAGACATAAATATCTTTTTCAACTAGATGAGAAAATAAAGAAGTATTGAGAGTAAAAGATAATGGATACCGCTTTCGAACACCGTATGTCCATTACAACTCATGATTTGTTGAGGATTTGTAGATGGCATTGATTGATTTGTGTATAGTAAACTCCGATGATCTCTGCAAAGAGCCAGATGGCTTGATAATGATCAAACTATAATGAGGTGGATCCTTGATAATAGTCCAACTGTAATGAGGTGGATAACTCGATGATTGTGCACTATAATGAAGTGGATGGCTCGATTTTCTAACTGTAACGAGGTGGATGGATCGATGATTGTCCATTGTAACGAGGTGGATGGCTCGGTGATTGTCCAACTGTAACGAGGTAGATGTCTCGATGATTGTACAACTGTAACGAGGTGGATGCTCGATAATATTCCAACTGTAACGAGGTAGATGACTCGATGATTATCTAACTGTAATGATGTGGATGGCTCGGTGATTGTCCAACTGTAACGAAGTGGATGGCTCGATAAATATCCAACTGTAATGAGGTGGATGACTCGATGATTATCCAACTGTAACGAGGTGGATGACTCGATAATTTGCTCCATAGCTCATGCTAAGAGAAAGTTCCACATTGTGCTGCATCTTTTTTGATTTCATCTGCACCTATAGTTTGATTTGAGAATTCATCCTCTTGGATGGTCTCGACAAACAAATGAAATAAACTTGTTATTAGAAACTATAATTTAAATAGAGAAGTAATATGTTTTACTGTATTCGGCACATGTTCTTTTCTATAAATGTTCTGACGTCAACCTCCATCGGTTTTGACGCAGTGGATGATGACTTGATATGATGTGAAAGACGATGCTTCATTGATAGGATGATGATGGTTCATTGGTGGGATAATACTGCTACATGATAGGATGATGACATCGATGCTTCAGTGATAGGATAATGATTGATGATCCATCGGCGGGACGATGTTGATGTCCTTCTGGCCGATGACGTTGATGCTCGATTGATAGGATGATGATTCTTTGTTGATGATCCATTGGTAGGATTATGTTGATCCAATTGCAGGATGATGTTGATGCTCCATTGATAGGATGATGATTCTTCATTGATGATCCATTGATAGGATGGTGTTGATTCATTGGCAGGATGATGATATTTCATCGATAATATGACGGTGATGTCTTTTTGGGTGGTGGTACCATCTCATTTGATAATAATGTAGAAATGTCCCTCTGGGTGGTCGTATTATCTAATTTGATAATACTATAGAAATGTCCCTCTGGATAATTCACATTATCGCTTCTGATATCGACATAATTTGTGAATATTCTTCAAATGTTCTTGATGCTGGAAATGTAATTTGATGTCATAGTAGATGTTTGTACATCTTGAGAGCGATGTTTTCACTTGCTCATATTTGAACATTTGTACTCATTGTGACTCATGCTTTGCTGAAAATTTGAATGAGGTGTTGTTGCTCGTATTCTGAACTGTTTTTTTTTCTTCTGAAAAACTTCAATGCCTTTCCTATATCCATAGAAAAATTGTCAATTTTGGGGAGCTCCTCGCCCTTTTGACTTATCCATATTCATTGAATGGAGGAATATGATAATCTTGAGGCAAACTTATAGACCTACATCCACAGAAAAATTGTTAGTTTTTAAAACAAACTGATTTGTGTTGAGTTCTTCAATCGCTTGCTCCTTGTCTTGCTATCTTCAGTTAATCACTCCGATCTCTTGCTTCTCGATAGACATAAAATGAAATTATACAAAATTTTTGACATCTTAAAAAATATTTAAGAAAAAAGACATTTGCGAGAATCAATTTGGAAAAAGTCACTATCAAATGTCATGTCATGCATTGCTTAAATGAATGCCCTTGGTTCGAAACTTTGGCGTGTCCAATAGCTTGTTCTGGAGAATTCAAAGATCCTTAAAGCTTTGAAAATCTTTGGCATCGACCTTCTACAATTTCAAACGATTTAAAATAATTAGTTTTATAAAATTTCAAAAATATATAATATAGTTTGCAAGTTATTTCAAAAAGTGACATTTTAAATTTTTTTAAATAATATGTATATTCTATATAATTATATATAATTAGTATATTTTGTAAATATTCAAATATCATCTCAAAAATATTTTATTTTAATTAAATATTCAATTAAATTAGTTTAATTTAATTTATATTTATAATTTTAAGTTATTTAGTTTATTAGTTAATTATTTTATTTCGTCAATTTAAGAAGCTTGCTAATTAATTAATTTTAATTCATTGTGTTTAAATGATCCACTAAATTAACTCAATTTGGCTATGCTTTGAATTCTATATGGCTATAATTGCAATCCATTTAGCCATTTTGTATTTTGCAAATCTAACTGTTTTACCCCACCGTAACCCTTTTATTTCTTAAAATAATTAAGATCCAAAGTTGGGCCTATTTTTCAGCCCTATTCCAATTCTTCAATGCCTGACCCATCCCACTTGTTTTTCTTTACCAAATGAAACACATAAGCTGTCCAGAATGACCCCCAAACACAATTACAATACCAATATCAATAAAACATACACATACCAAACTGACCAGACCCCACTTCGCTTCTTCTTCTCCCCTACGCGAAGAACAACATCAATACCCAGCGTTCAATAGCCATACCCTACTACCCCTATACTCGGCTTCTTTACGCGACTAGGGCGAAACCCAGACGTATCAGTTCGGCAAAATTGGTAAAAAGCTTTGACTTTGACCCGTCAACATCGGTGCCTGCACCAGCCATCACTTCACCGTCCCCTTTTTCCCCTTTTTCAGGGATTTCCCACCCCCTTTCATCATTGCCTTGAGAAAGGGCATATGAATTCGAATTTCAAATTCAAAATTTCGACCATTTCCCCCCCTAAATCGACCCCAAATCCCCTTTATAAATAGCCTTCTTAGTTCTCATTGAAGGGGGAGATACACATAGATAGAGAGAAAAACATAGCCTACAGAGTTGGAAAAGAAAACTGAGAGCTTGAGTCTTTTCTATTCGAATTCGAAGCTTGTTTTATTTTTTCAGAGCGCATCAAAATTGGCTCACATCTCAGTTCGCTTTCCCGAAAAAGGTATATAATCCCGCTCTTCTTACGGTCTTCTTCTTAATTTGAGTTTTTGTTTTGTTTGTTTAGTTGGTTGTATGCTCTAATAGTTTAGCAAGAGTAGGGATACCTCGTATGACCGAGACTTTGATCTTTCATGTGTGAGTATGATTCGAGTGTGTATGTACTGATGTTGGAAGGCTGGTTTCAGACTGCTATTGCTCTTATTGTTTTAGCTATCTTAGCATTGTTACGATCAGTTTCGAAATTACCTTATTAGTCTTAATTTGTGTCAGTTTGTTATGAATCTGTGTGAATAATCAATGTTCGACGTCATGTTATTCATTCCTCGCCTTCGACGGATTGAATGAATTTGGAGTTAGAAGTGTTTAAGCTTATCTTTGTGTCTTTATTACTCCTCATCCCGAACATTTTTCACTCGAATAGTGCTGAATCTGTTTGCTCCTACCTGCCCTGTCTTCTTGCACTGTTGTCTTCCTAGTTGAATATGGAATTGAACTTAATATTAATTTTAGTCACTGGTTGTAGCTTATTTCTTGAGTTCACTTTCGTTTTTTATGGTTCTGCATCATAGGTCTTTTTTTATTATTATTTGTTAAGTTTCTAAATTGTTAGATGGGTGGTGTATATTTTTTATAAAAAAGAGGAAAACACATCTGTAATTAAATTTTGGCCTCAATTTATATGTATGTGTTTTTTGACATAATGAATAGCATCATCTCATTTCTTTATTTAAATTTTGTTTAATATAGTTAGCCGTCATTATTAGAATATTACTTCATTTGTGTTCATAGAGGAGCTAGCCGCTTACAGGATGTTGCTCGAATATGGTATGAGCAATGGAAATATGTTAGGGTGGTAGAAGCAGGTCCTATAGAGTGGGAAGTGTTTAAGAAGGCATTTCTCGATGGGTTCTTTGCCTAGGAGTTGAAGCAGGCTAAAGTGGAGGAATTGATCAACCTTAAGCAAGGTAATATGAGTGTTCAAGGGTATTCCCTAAAGTTTACTCTATTGTCTAAGTATGCTCCCTTTATGGCAGCAAGTCCAAGGGATATGATGAGTAGGTATTTGACAGGTGTATCCAAGGTGGTAGCAATAGAATGTCGTACGGCAATGCTCCATGATGATATGGATATATCACGTCTTATGGTGTATGTTCAACAAATATAGGAAGATAAGCTTGATGAGGTAAGATCTAGGGAGAAAAAGAGGTCTAGAATGGATAATGATAAGTCCTTTCATGATGGGTCCGATGGACATGGTCGTTATAGGAATCGACAAAGTTTTTCGGACAAGGATTTTCTAATACTCCTAAACATAAGGATGAGAGGGTGTCTACCCCTAGGTCACAAGGGATGAGTAATGAGTCCCTATGGTCCCCTTGCACTAGGTGTTGTTTGAGACATGAGGGGTAAGTGTTTAGCCGGTAGAGATGGTTGCTTTAGTTGTGGTGAGAGTGGCCACATGATGAAAGATTGCCCAAAGGCTAAGGTTACAAGAATAGAGGGTAATCATGTTGCCTCTAGTAGTGGGGATGTGGAGCCTCGAAAGAAGAATAGGTTTTATGCTCTCCAATCTAGAGAAGATCAAGAGTGATCTCCTCATGTCCCTTTCGGTATGTGTTTTATGCTTTGGTAAATTTACAGATTTTCTTGTCTTTTGTGACTTGTTATGTTGGACTTGAAGTTGTCTTTAGTATGAATTATGTTTAGAAGAGCTTGTGTAGGCTTACTCCCAAGGTGGAGATAGTGTGCATTTCTAATAAGGTTATCATGTGATTATGTGTTTCCACGATTTCCTTATATGCATTTTCATGAAAATTCTTAGTTCTTGTTAGAAGTGACTTACATGCATTGTTTTGCCTCATGTTGTAGCATCTTTGAGTCAATTTTTATTTAGGCTCCATGAATGTGTGTTGAGCATGTTTTAGCTTGGAGATGTTAGTTCCTACTTGAAAATGAACAAATATAGAATTTCATGCATTTTGGGTTGTTATATGCAGTTCTTACTCCCTTGTGTTGCATTGACCATGATTAGCTTGGAGTTGAAGTTTTCCTCCTTGGTTGTGTGCATTTAGATGTATTGCATGCATGATGGGCTGCTAGTCTAGAGTCGTTTCCTTTAAGAAGTGTTTCGAAATGTCATTCGAGGATGAATGTTCCCAAGGGAGAGATATTGTAATACCCCGGAAACTAGTAGACCTAACTAGAGCCTCAAGCTAGGGTTCTAGAGTTTGATGTATGTGGATTAGAGTCGTAGATGAGACCTTCCGTACTTAGAATGAGGTTTTTAGTGGTTGAACATCAAGGTACGTGTTAGACCCCGTAGTTTAGAAGAATATCTAAGGTTTGGGTAAGGGTTGCAAGGGCAAGGGTCAAGGCTAAGCGGCAAAGCCTAAGCCAAAGACCAAGGCTGCCCCAACCTTGGCCAAGCACTGCCAAGGACCATGACCACCTTCACGACTAGTGGTCATGACCACGGTCCTTGAAGCGGCTCGTGAAGGCCCCTTAGGCGTGTGCGAGGCAAGGCCTTGAGGCCTAGCTACTGCCCCAAGACCACGACCATCACCACGACCTGTTGGCTTGACCACGGATCGTGGGAGGTCTTAATGTCATGCCTTAGCATTTTTTGAGCTTGGAAATTTGAGTGGAGCTACTGATCAAGGTACCACAGGAACCACCATGGGCCACGGTCCCCTTGACGGCTCGTGAAGATGGGTGTGGCCTCTAGCAAAGGGCTGCCTAAGTGGGGTTAAATTAGTAAATTCCTTTTTAGTTGAGGTTAAGTGGGGGTTGTTTTGTATGGACTTTATACACCAATATAGACTATTTTAAGTCATTAGCCACCCCAACTAAGTCATTTAGAATTAAAACCCCTAATCACTCTCCTCTCAAATATTTCTCTCTCTAGAAAACCCAAAACTTGAAGAAGAAGAAGAAAGAGCTTGAAGCTTAGGTCAAGAACAAGGACTCCATTGAAGCAAGATTAGTAGGGATTTGATTTAAGGTATGTTTAGCTTATTCATATACGGGTTCTTCCACCCATGGACCCCCCGTAGATTTCCCCCAATTATGAAGTCAAAAACCCAATTCTAGTTAGGGTTCTTCTTACATTGTGGTTAGGGTTTGGGTATGATTCCAATCTAGTGAATACTACCTAATTATGATTGTATTAGCATTGAATTATGAATTTATGGGATTTCTATGGTAAACCCTAGTCTAAATTGATGAAAGTGATATTTATGGGTTGCTGCCATTCGAGGTGAAATTGAAGGTTCATGAGTAATCTTCTTGAATCAATGTCATGAGTAGTAATTGTTCAAATTTAGGAGCATATTATCATGAATTGAACTAGACTTTATTCAATATGATGAGACTTGACTTGTGAAGATAGAATTGAGCCTTATGATGAATTATGACTAAAATCACTTAGTAATGAAGAATGTGATTGAATGTCTTGTAATCTAGACATGAATGATGATAGAATGAAGTTAAGGCTTGTAGCTAGCAATGTTAGGGTTTTGGGGGAAAATTCTATATAATGAGATCTCGTTGTGTATTCTTACACACACTTAGGCATAAATATGCTAGGAGATCCAAGGTTCTCTCACATAGAATGATTCTAGGTTCACCTAATAACCTAAAATGAATCAAAGGATCATTAGACTAGAATAGCTTGAAGTTGTAATAAATTATCCCTTCATGTGTAGCTTGACTTGGTAAGAGATGACCATTTCATGGTAGCCCAGGATTCAGGATCTATACTCTCCTATGGATATCTTGAACTAGCATTGTAAAATGCATTTAATGGTAACTTATTTGGTTAGGCCAAGACCATTTCATGGTATCTTTAGGATTCAGGACAAATACTCTCCTAATGGTAGCTTGGGATTAAGAATCATACTCTCCTAAGGATAGCTTACATTAGGATCTTGGTATGCTTGTAAGGATAACTTGAGTTAGTAGTACTCATGGTAGCGTGGGATTGAGAATCATACTCTCCTAAGGATAGCTTGTATTAGCATCATGGGATGTGTTGCATGGTAGTTAGGATGGTACATTTATAACCTTCCTTAAATAGCTTGGACTTGCATGATAGTATGCCCTCCATGGTAGTATGACTTAGCATAATGTAGACATGTTAGTTAGATGATTAGCTTGGTCTAGCCTAGTAGGGTGGTATTACTTGGTAGCCTTGAATTGATGTCCAATGCTTATTCATTTGTGATGTCTTGCCTTGTACTAAGAAGAGAAGTACCTTAAGTGCACAGAGGGAAATAGTCAAGACGGACTGGTCCCCAACTAGTGAGCATTCATGATAGCCTAAAGGAGTACTTGGTGTGGATAGTAGTATGGGATGCTATTCATACATTGCACAACTATGACTTAAGGCTAGGTATGAAGGGTTCCTTCACATAGTAAAGTTTAGCTTGGATTGTTGCTATAGTTGCCTTCCAACAAGTGTTTGACTAAAGGTGATAGTTCTCTTGTGTACATGTAGTAAGCCTATAGTAAGACCAAATGAGGGTGAATATGGACTAAGATGACTTCAAGGTTATGCTTAGTGTGAAGGGTAGTATGGGATGCCTTTTATGCATTGCACAAGTGTGTCTTGAGGTTACTTAGGAGTATGGTATCCTTATGGTAGAGAAGCGTAAGATTTGACCATGTATATGTACTATGATTAAGATGACTAAAAAGGGATACTTGGCTTGGGTAGTATTATGGGATGATATTCATGATTTGCGCATGTATGCTTTTAAGGTTACTTGAGAATGGTGCTATTATGGTATAGATGACTAAAAGTCAATTATGCTTATATGATTATGATTTATCGCCTATGCTCATTAACTATGTCTTATGTTGACTTATGATTATATGATGCTTATGTTGGAGATTATGCTATGAATATGTTATTATCTCTTATTCTTATGTATTATATTGACAAACCATTTTGAGATGATCTTATGTTGTGATGCTAGCTTTCATACTTGGTACATTTTGTACTAACGCACCATTTGCCTACATTTTAATCAAATGTAGGGTTACAAAGATTGAGTTGCTTCGGAGGCTAGATTTCTAAGGTGCAAGAAGAGTTGAAGATTTGGTGAGTTCTCATAGTTTCGATAACAAACCCATTATTTCCTTTTATGTCATTTATTTATGTTTTAGACTTTCTATGGGCTGCATCCCAAGAATTTTATTCAAGAGTTATGTTAGACTGTTTGAGACAAAGGTGCAGTAAAGACTTTCGCTTGTTTGATAAAAGTTTTTTATTGTATGGTTTTAAAGAAGTTTTAAATTTTCCATACATTTCTATTATCTTATTTTATGATTATGCTAAGGGACTGTATGACACCCCTTCAAAGTACGCCATGTTACGTTTAGGGGTTACCCATGGGTCGTGACAGAACGGGTATTTGATGTGTTTCATAAGATGAAGGTGTGTTGTGAAATGAGGGTTTGTAATTCTTTAATTTGCTAACTGTTTCCGCGCAAGCCATTGTGGCAGAATTATTCCCACCAGGGCGGGTCCGCTGTAGTGCGGTGAGGACCGCTGTGGCGGGACAGCCACGATTTATGTTAGAAATAAACTCAAAAATCATTTTATTATGCAAGTTTTGACTTTGAGAGCTAGGAGATGACCCCATGTGCTTTCTTGACAGGTTTCCACCATTCTTAAGGCTCAATGTAAGGTTTTTACTCCCCGAATCCATGTTTTGATCCGTAGAATGTAAATTCATGGGTAATTATCGATAGGGGAGGGGTTTGATCGGGGAATTATGGTAGAAAATCTCTAATATGGGTATGGGGATCAAGGGTTTGACCTAGGATTGATATTATTGATTATAATCCGTGTAATTAGGCCTAGTTGTTGATCCTTGCGTTAATTGTATATTTTAGACCACGAACAAGTGGGAAGAATCTGGAAAAGGAAAATTCAAGTGTCTTAGGGGATTCAAGCTTGGATTCGAGGTAGGTGATGGTTGTAATTTCATTTTGGTGTGATATATGTTTGTAATTGCTTAATTATAATGTATGTATGTATGTGAATGTTGCATTATTGATCACCCTAATCGTAAATGAGGATAATTGAATAATCGAATGCCATGAATCGCCTCTTGTTGTATGATTGTGAGAATATACATTGTGATTGCGATTGTGGTTTGTTGAATGGATCAATTACCACGTTCTGGCTTAAACATAAGATCGGTTGCCACGTTATGGCATAAACATGGGATCGGTTGTCCTATCCGGCATAAACTTGAGATCGGTTACCACGTTCCGGCATAAACATGGGATTGTATGTCACATCTGCACACTAACTTGGAACGGGTACCACGAACCGATATGCTAATAGTTTGGGTATGGGTGTCATGAGAGGACCATTAAATTCGGTTTCGTGAGAGGACTATTGAATTGTGTTGTGTATCTACTTATGATGATTACATTCATATCTAATGGTGATTGTGGTTGAAAGACTATTTGTTGCTCTAAAATGATAACCAATGTGTATTATTGAGAACGTGGAATGCTACTTTGATTCTGAAAAGATGACTAATATTGTATATGTTTGATATATGCATATTTTATAATGTTATGGTTACTTGCATGTGTTTCAGTTATTGGGATAGCCGCGTTATCCTGCCATACACTGTGGTTGTGTACTGATACTGCACTTGCTTGTTCTTTGTTGAGTACAGGGTATCTTCAGGCGGCTATTGATATACCTCAGCTAGGTGACTACTGAGCGTGACCGGACTCAAGGGTGAACCATTTCTTTCGGGTTGCCATGTATCTTTCTTGTTTAAGTCCACCCTTTTCAGACTTAGACTATTTGTTTAAGGTGCTTTGATTAGCTTCAGGGTTGTACCCCTTGTTCTTAGACTTGTCGTTAGTAGAGTTTTGGTACAATGACTCTCAGTTTTTAGGCATTATTTTCCTCATTTGTTTAGTTGTTAGACTATCATTTTGGTGTTTATGAGAACTCCCTATTTTTTCCTTAGCATTTAACTTGCTTTTGTAACTTAAATGCCTTAGTATTTTGGTTGAGTTGTGTTTTTGGGTTGTAGTAATGGTTCTCCCACCGGAGGGTTAGTGTGGGTGTCAATCACGTTAGTCTAGGTCATGACAAAGTTGGTATCAGAGCCCTAGGTATGTTGATCTCATTGTACTAAAACGAGTCTGGTAGAGTCTTGCGGAATGGTATGAAGACGTCTTTACTTTTCTTCGAGAGGCTATAGGACTTTATGAAAAATTCACTTATTTCTACTCTTTCATGTTATTATTTGAATCCAATTGGTATCTGGATGATACAAATTGGTATATTTCCTCCTTCACACTATGGTCTGAATTATAGCAACAAAAGTGGTAACACCATCACTAGTGAGAGAGCCTGTGTATAGACTACCAACAGTTGAATAGTGTCACCATTCGGAACAAATATCCATTGCCTCAGATAAATGATATTTTGACCAGTTGCAGGGTGCATCAGTTTATATTTTTGCTCTTGTACTGGGAGACCGGTAGTGGTCATCTATGGAACAAACTAATTTATAAATCGAGCTTGCCTGGGAGTTGTAACTTGAAAACTCTGAATGTGTGTTCCTTGTTACCTGAATTAACTGTGAATGTGGAAGTTGTATTTACTTGGATGTGACGATATGATCATGTGCACAATAAATGTGGGTCTGAATTTTGATATGTGCAATATGTTGGCTGAATTGATTGAAACTATGCAGGTTGTAACTGCTCAGTATTGTGAATTTTTTTACCAAAAGAAGGTAACCACTAAGTTCGATGCATGGGTCTAGATAATGTACGAGGTGATTCGTAAGAAAGACCTGGATGTGTCTTGCGCTTGAGTAATAACCGTGTGAATGTCTGGGTGTATCCTGGGAATATGTGGGTAATGGTGTTGAATTAATGAGAATTAGTTGGATTGTGTATCGTTGGATTGACTCGAGGTAGACAATGATTATCCTAGTTCAGAGGATTATCCTAAATTGCTCAGTAAACCTAAAAACCGTTGGGAGATTTAGAAAATTGAAAAAAACCCTAGAAAAATTTATTGCCTGAGTACTATTTTCGTCTGAATCGCTGGGGCGGGATTTATTAGCCAGCGCGAGGCCGCCAGAGAGGGTTAGGGCGAGACAGAACCTCAGCCCTGTCTTATAGAACCCGAATCGTATCCGAACTAACCCCTACAATCCAATTAGTGTTTAGCAATCGAGGATAGACTATAAAACCTTGTAATAAATCGAATGCTGTAAAACACAGCTGAAAAACGAGCATCCATGTGCTTAAAAAAACAAAAGAGGTTTGCAAAATTTTCTTAGTGTGAATTTTGGTTAACTTCGGTTTCCTATTTGGGGCATGAAGTTTCAAGGGAAGGGGTAATGGTAGATCCCCAAAATATTGAAGCGATTAAGAATTGGGTTCGGCCTAGCTCTGTGACTGAAGTTAGGAGTTTTGTGGGACTCGCTAGCTACTACCGTTGCTTGTGAAAGGATTAAGATCAGATTAGCAGATTCAAGTTTATAGGTGACAACATTCAAGAAGTTTTGGTAACGGACGACTAGATAATGAACACCATTACTTTGGAAAATGCATTTAGTTTTGTTGTCATAAGATGTATGGGTTGTTTAGGGAATAATGAAATTAAGTTATGCCAATTGACGTTAGAAGCTATACTATGATTTCCTGAATTGGTTGTCTATCAAGGAGGGTCAAGATACAACTGCTCCAATAACAACGATTTTTACTTGGTTACGTTATTAGGTGTGTTACAATTGTGGAGAACCTGGGCATATGAGGAGCAGTGCAGCCAGGCAAAGAGGGTGACCGTCAAGACGACATGGCTCAGTTTTATGCTTTTCCGGGCAGGACTGAGGCTAAGGGTCTGATGCAATGATCACAAGTACTATTATTATTTTTGATCGGATGGCTAATGTATTGTTTGATCTGGGTTCTACTTATTTTTATATGTCTGTATCATTTGCCTTAGAATTTGATATAAATTATGATATACTTGATGCTCCCATCCACGTTTCTACCCTAGTTGAAGAATCAGTCATAGTCACCCCTGTATATCGTGTTGTCCTATTGTGTTTGTGGATTTTCAGATTTGGGGTTGATTTGGTTATGCTGGATATGACTGACTTGATATAATCTTAGGCATGACTTGAATGTTCCCCTATTATGTTGTGCTTAATGATAATGCTAAGTCGGTAACTCTAGAGATTCCAAGTAGGGAAAGGTTAAAGTGGGAAGGGGGTACAAGCCTAAGGCAGCTAAGGTCATATCTTTTGAGCGGGGTAGGAAACTGGTGGAGCAGAATTATTTGGCGTAATTGGCTCATATTTGGGATGTTGAGGTCGAATATCCCTCTATTGAGTCTATTCCTTTGGTGTCACAATTCAAAGAGCTTAAAGCTCAAAACCAGGAGCTTCTTGATTAAGGTTTCATCCCTCCTAGTGCTTCCCCATGGGGTGTTCCTATATTATTTATTAAGAAGAAGGAGGGTAGTATGAGGACTGGTGATTTTATCTTAGCTATAAAGGAGTGGATTGATACCGGAATGACAAACATATGAATAAAGACAGTCCCATTGAGTATACTTTGGGTAAAAGAAAATTCAAGATTTTAGTAGCAAAGTGTGTATAAAAATTGAGTTAATCCTTTGAATTTGATGAGTATATCTAAGTTGAGGTGTCGTGTTGATGAAAGGTTGGCTTCGTAGTGATAGTCGGGGTTGGCTGAGCATAATGCTAATAAGAGTTTGTGTTAGGATGCAACAATATATTAAGATTGTTGTTAGAGCGAATTTTGTACAGTAAATACGACTTGTGAGTATCTAAGGTTGTGATTTCTAATATTTGGTGAGTAACGTGGTTCAATGAAAGGTTTTAAGAGATGGTGGAACACCACTCGAATAGAACTTAAAGGAGCTAGAGTAATAATGAAGAAAAATAGTGGGATGCAGTGCAACCTTTAGAGAGAGGCGAGAGCAAGAATGTTTAAGCTTATTGCAAGGCTAAAGAGGTATCTTCTGAGGGGTAGATAATTGAGTTCAGAGACGCATGCTTTCATTCATTTTGTTGTGGCTATGATAATAGTGTCACAAGTCACCAGATTGGTTAAATTTTTTTTGGAAAGGATCTGAGAAAGGAGTGTACATACATTAGCTCGAGTATGATGATAAGTGCTTGGATTTTGTTTTGAGTTTAGTAATGAGTACGATTGAATCTTTTTGCGAAAGATATTGTAAGAAGGATGGTGATGCAATCAATGATAAGCGAAGATATATAAATCCATAAGAATCTTCAAGGTACAAGCTAATGTTGATAGATAAGGGGATTGTGTCATACAGTTAAATTTACAATTAAATTTTTTCATTTTAAGTCTACATTTTTGGTAATATATTTTGTCAAGGTATGAAGTGGCAAGGTGAGATATGATCAATTGTATCAGTATTGAACCTTTGAAAGGACTTACACCTGGGTTGAGTCGTAAAGTTTATTACTATTGACTGTTAAGTACCTAAGAAAGTTTTCATTTAAAAGTGTTGGGTTAGAGTAAGGTAGATGGTCGGAGTGTTCATGATGTTTGTGAGTATGATGCACTAGCTATGATCATGTGTGTTTTCACTTGTGTGGGTGGATCCCTAGTGGTGGATCAGGTGTACCAATCCTGCGATGTTGTCTTGGTTGAGTGGGAATATTGGGAAGATTTGGTTATTTCAAATGACATATTGTGGGTTGTCTTGGAGTTTTTAATGTGTTTTAGTGCTTCTACATGTACCACCTTGCTTATGAGAATTCTTAGAAGAGCTACCTTGCGTAATTATTGTTATCCGGCAATCTTAATATTCATCTTGTCGTCGAGGTCATGTATTGATTGTGTGTGGTTGAATGTGGGGATCATTGGGTCCAATTCTAATGTTCTTAAGAGGTAATATGAAATTGCTAAATCTAGCTTTTCAATAGTGTTGTTGGAGAGTTTGTATGGTTGGACATATCCCTCGATGAGTATTTGATTTCTAAAGATCAAATGTTTATAACTTAAGCTCATGTGAATTTGGTTTGTGAGATGGAGATGTTGATAAGAACTATGATTGTTTGGATATTATGAGTGTGTGTTGGTTGGTTCAGGTTCACCTCTAATTATGGCGAGTTTTGATTTAGGATTTTATCATGGTTAAGTGAGAAATGATTCATCCTGATGTTTGTATCAAAGTCCTTGATAACAAGTTGCAGACATGTGTACGATCAACCTTGGTGGTTATTGAGAATAATTTTATTGTTAGTTAAGTGTACATACAACAATAATTATCACTCCAGTATGGTGATGACTTCATTGAGGCATTGTATGGGAGGATGTGTAATGGTTTCAATTGGTTGGTTTGGGGACGAAGATTACATCCTAAAGTGAGACTCTGTTTTCTTAAACAAGACTTTCTGTATGAGGAAAAAAATGTTGAAATTCTTGATCACGATGTCCGGAAGCTAAGGACGTGCAAGACAAGTATCACCTGTTATTCGACGATTTAGATACTACTCTACTCTTGCTTCAGCCCTTTCCTCCTAGTTGTCACTCGAGGATGAGTGATGGGTAAATTGGTATCTATTGTAACGACCTGTTCCCGTCGTTATAGAAAAATCAACCGGCAAAATTTTTGGGCCGGAAAACCTTTTTGTAGTAACTTGGAATTTCCCAACCTATCCAGATTTGGACGAAATCGGTATCAGTAAGGTCTAGGAAAATTTGGTAACAATTGGGTGATCTAATTATGATTTCGATCACATGAGTACATAGCTAAGACATTAAGGAAATCGTACGACTTTACAAATTTGAATTTGGGTGAGTAGAACTTCTGAAATTGATCTTAGCGTGAACAGGTATTTACTTAGTGTCATGGGATGAAGATGTGTTGTAAAATGGGGGTTTAGAATTCTTTAATTTGCTCACTGTTTCCGCACAAGCCACTGCGGCGGAATTATTCCCGCCAAGGTGGGGCCGCTCTAGCGGGGTGAGGACCGCTATGGCGGGACAGACGCGATTTAAGTCAGAAATAAACCCAAAAATTATTTTATTCTTCAAGTTTTGACTTTGAGAGCTAGGAGACGACCCCAGGTGCTTTCTTAACAGTTTTTCACCATTCTTAAGGCTAAAGGTAAGGTTTCTACTCCCCGAATCCATATTTCGATCCGTAAAATGTAAATTCATGGGTAATTATCGATGGGGGAGGGTTTTGATTGGTGAATTATGGTGGAAAAGCCCTAAATTTGGTATGGGGATCAAGGGTTTGACCTAGGATTGATATTATTGATTATAATCCGGGTAACTAGGTCTCATTTGTTGATCCTTGCATTAATTGTATGTTTTTAGACTACGAACAAGCGGGAAAAATACGGAAATGGAAGATTCAAGTGCCTTAGGGGATTCAAGCTTGGATTCGAGGTAGGTGATGGTTGTGATTTCATGTTGGTGTGATATATGTTTGTAATTGCTTCATTATAACGCATGTATGTGAATGTTGCATTATTGATCACCCTAATAGTAAATGAGGATAATTGAATAATTGAATGCCATGAATCACCTCTTGTTGTATGATTATGAGAATATACATTGTAATTGTGATTGTAGTTTGTTGAATAAATCAGTTGTCATGTTTTGGCATAAACATAGGATCGATTGCCACGTTCCGACATAAACATGGAATCGGTTGCCACGTTTCGGCATAAACATGGGATCGATTGCCACGTTCCAGCATAAACATGGGATCGGGTGTCACATCCGCACACTAACTTGGATCAGGTACCATGAACCGGTACACTAACAGTTTGGGTATGGGTTCCATGAGAGGACCATTAAATTGGGTTTCGTGAGAGGACCATTGAATTGTGTTGTGTATCTACTTGTGATGATTACGTTTATATCTAATTGTGATTGAGATTGAAAGACTATTTGTTGCTCTAAAAATGATAACCAATGTGTATTATTGAGAACATGGAATGCTACTTTGATCTTGAAAAGATGACTAATATTGTATATGTTCGATATATGCATGTTTTATAATGTTGTGGTTACTTGCATGTGTTTCACTTATTGGGATAGCCGTGTGATCTTATCAGTACACTGTGGTTGTGTACTGATACTACACTTGCTTGTTCTTTGTTGAGTACAGAGCATCTTCGGGCGGCTATTGATAGACCTCAGCTAGGTGACTATTGAGCGTGATCAGATTCAAGGGTGAGCCAGTTCTTTCGGGCTGCCATTGATCTTTCTTGTTAAGTCCACCCTTTTCGGAGTTAGACTATTTGTTTAAGGTGTTTTGTTTAGCTTCGGGGTTGTACCCCTTGTTCTTAGACTTGTCATTAGTAGAGTTTTGATACAATGACTTTCAGGTTCTAGGAGTTATTTTCCGCATTTGTTTAGTTGTTAGACTATTGTTTTGGAGTTTTTGGGAACTCCCTATTTCTTTCCTTAGCATTTAACTTTCTTCCGTAACTTAAATGGCTTAGTATTTTATGATGGTGGTGGCGCGCCGGGGGGGGGGGTGTAGGGGGGTAGGAGTGTAGTTGGCGAAAAAAAAGATTTTTTAAAAATTTGAAATATTTTCCAAAATAAGTTTTTCCTTTAAAAAATATTTTTGACCGGAATGTCCTAGGTGAGGGGTGGCAAGGGGGGGGGGGGGGG
>JAJOOH010018889.1:0-12703 GCA_029582605.1 Solanum gracilifrons
ATCATGTTTGTGTTACTGCTTCAATTCAACTTCTCATATTTGGATCCTTGACAATAGGAGAATAATATTGTTAGTTTTGACGTAGTATGAACTAATATCAAATAACTAAATTAGTAACTAGCATTTGTTTGATAGAAATTTTTTGGATACCAGAGTGTATTGTATATTCATTAGATTCTATTTGATATTAGCAGTAAGTTAAAATATGGGCAGAATAGTTGTTGTTTGTCTTAATTCAAGTTCTCCTTGTTACCCCCAGCTACTAGCACTTTTGATATGATTGTATAACTCTTGTATTCCCTTTCTTTAATTGCTCAAGTTTAGATGCCATTCATAGTTATTTGCTTATTCGATTTGTTTAGGATTCATGATTTAATTTAAGGTTGGAAATAGCTTTGTTTCTATTAAATCTTGGGTTAGTTAACTAGGCTTGCCTTGGCATTTTCTCATGTTTATTTTAACTCTAATGTGCTGTATTATCCTCCTTCTCGGGTTCATAACTTTCTTTATTCATCCAAAATCTAACTTGTTTGTTATTCATGAGATCCATTATAACTTCAGTATAATCCAATGCAAAAATTGGTTGTCTATTTAGTGTGAAAGTCTTTTATTGGTAATCTATTTCGATAAGTTAAATACCATCTTGTTTAGTGTTAACATTCGTTGTGTTGTTGTTAGTGTGAACAATAAGGACCCGCTTTGTTTTGGTTTTGATTAATTAGATAGTATAAAAATTGAAGAAAGTTGATATTACTGTTTTGCATGTATTCATGTTTGTTTTAATACTCACATTATCGTACCATTTAATTGATCACTAATTTTTATCTCTTTTTTTGTGTTTCATGTACAATCGGAGGGTTGGAGTTTCTACTTTGGAATTCGTTATTGGCCTAAAATATTAGGCTTACAACAATTAGGATCATCACAACGCATGGAGTCCTGCAAATTAGGAGTACAATATTTTCTTATTGTACCATTTAATTGATCACTAATTTTTATCTCTTTTTTTTTGTGTTTCATGTACAATCGGAGAGTTGGAGTTTCTACTTTGGAATTCGTTATTGGCCTAAAATATTAGGCCAACAACAATTAGGATCATCACAACGCTTGGAGTCCTGCAAATTAGGAGTACATTATTTTCTTAGCCTTTCTTTCGTTGTCCTATTTATGTTGTTTTGATATGTTGGCTAACTTTTACTTACACGTTTTTGATATATTGCTTGTCTTTTATTTTGAAGTTTATTTACATGAGAATATTGTTTGTTTATGAATTTAGTTGAAACGCTTTTAGAACAATTGATACAAAAAATATTTTCTTAAAAAAGGGTTAGCATATTTACTTATAACATTCTTTTAGGACTTTTAAGTTGAAAAGAGGGGTTTTATATTTTAAAAGTTTTCCAAATGAAGTTTCAAAAGGGGTAAAATAATATTCATTTAGGCCCACTCATCGCTTAGGACCTCCAAATGAATTTGAGATTAGTTTAAAGGTTAGAATAATCCCCTTTAGAAATATATTACGCTAAAATAATTACCCTCTAGAAATATATATTGGAAAGTAGGCCTTATATTTTGTTAACAAAAATAAATATGTAAGTTATAAAACAAGCCCCGATAGTTAGGCCTATTTTATAATCTTTAGATCAACCTCTTTATAAATAAATATATTTACTATTATCACTATCTTTATTTTAAAATAAAATATTGCTAAAAATATTTCTAATCTCTTAACATGTTATTTCAAGATTTTAGATATGCCAATAGATTCAAAATATAAGGTATATACATATACATGTCATACGCATAAATGTATATATTATATATTTTTTCTCTACATAACCTATTATTTTTATCTACTATCCCTTTTACGAATGTTATTTATTTATTTTCATATTTTATTCCTACACTTTATACATATCATTTTACTAAATGTAATCTATCATTGATTCGTCTATACATGTAAATAGAATAATAAACGTTCATTTTTTTTAAAAACAACATACATGTATGTACTATGCTTTTATAATAAATATATTTAAGATCACAAACTTCATATAATATTTTGACATTTAGTATTATTATTATTTGTTTTATTTATTTATTTTGAAAACTCCATTTTGTGTAATTTAATTTAAAATTGTATATCATACATACTACTACATATTTACACCCAACTAATATTTTTTTTATTTTCTTTCAGCCATCTCGGGCATGGGAAAGAAAGGCGGCGGACAACCGACTTAACTGGAGAGCCTAAACGGCATTGATTCACGACATAATAAAATGACAGATTTTTCGTAAATTCAACATCTATATATTTTTAGGATATGTTTCTATGATACATCTATATTTTCCAACATATAAATTTATAATACATTTAAGTACATTTATTTATTTATTTTACTATATGATAAATAAACCACTATGAAATTTATTTTATATGTATATATGTAATACCTTGTATTTTACTCTTTTTCTTAAACTAACGAGATTTACTTATCATTGATTTTTAAAGAAAATAAATAAACAAGTTTTTCTTAATTATATTTTCCTAAATTGAGTTTAAGGACTATCTTCAGATAGGCTCTGAGGGATGCTTAACACCTTCCCCTCGTGTAACCAAAACCCTTACCAAAAATCTTATTGGTTTCGCAAATCAAAACAGAGTTTATATTCACATATAAAAATGATTTTCCTAAGATTTTCCTTAAAATTTAGGTGATGACTCTAAACAAAACAAAAAAAAAATTCCAAAAAATATCAGAGTGACAGCCATATTATGTTGTGAACTGTTTCGGCTAGTTCGAAATAGGGTGCGACAACTTGGTGGCTCTACTGGGGACTTACTTAGGTTTTAACCTTAGAAAAACTCAATTAAGGAATAACAATTATAATTACGTGTTTGTTTTTCAGCTTATTATTGATATATTGCTTTGAGTGAAATGGCGCAAGTAAAATCCAAATTTGTGTTCTTCTTTGTTCTAAAACACTACTTGTTACTGCTTTCCCTACACTGTCATTGGCACTTTCTATCGAGTCTTTAGCCATACACAAACACACACACTGTACACGCGAGGGGTGTTCCTCCACTCCTCCGAAACTCTCTTTGGATTCCTTAGTTTCAGAGTTGGTGTAATTAAGATAGTGTGTCTTCTCGTAATTACTCAGTCCACTCTCAATCATCTAGGAAAAATCATATTCTTAAAATAGGTCATGTTGCATAGCCTTAGGCAAGACAATATACAGTATTGCCATTGCGTTTAGGAAACCACCCATATGTCAATGAGTTTCTTCTTTAAAACTCGACGATATACACTTTGTGTGAAATTGATATAAATTATTCAAACTAAAACACCTAATGGATTTGGAGCAAATAAACTCATCACACCCTTTATCCTCTTTTCAGATGAACCTTAACAAAGACTTACCGAATATCCAAATGGTCATTTCAGTGCCACACATCCTACAAATTTGGTGGCAAAATATTCATAGGATACACAGGGCTGAGAATCAAGGGCACCTGGGGGCATTGTTGTTACTCCTAAGGACACAATGCGACAAAGTCTTCATTACTTAGTTAATGGGGTTTTGGGAACCGAGCATTGCAACTTTCAAGTTCTTGGATTTTGAGATCACTCCTACATTGGAGGAGTTTAGTAGTCTTATCAAACTATCGATTAGAGGGAGGCTGCCAATGATCCCATCAGCCATCTGTACATGTAATTTTCTAAGTCTCCTGGATCTACAAATATATTTTGATCATTAAGATATGTGGACAACGGGAACATCGAGTTAGACTATTTATTTATGAGGTTTGGGTATTCGAAAAATTACGATGAATATCAATGTAAAATTTGAATGTACCTGCAGAGCATGTGAATATATGAGGCCAAGAGTATTCGTTATGGCTTTCTTGGGAATCATGGTATTCCCAATAAGGTCCAATTTTGTCGACATCAATATATTGCCAATGGTTCTAAGCATCTTTAACAATCCGCAAAGGTTTTCTTTGGTGCCTATGATCCTCTCCGATGTTCTTCGTTCAATGACAACCTGCATTAGGGGACACGATTTCTTCGGAGAATGCAGTATGTTGCTAAAGATTTAGGCAAGGGAATATTTCTATCGTTGTGATCCTCAAATGGATTACTACATAGGTGCTCATAACAAGATCGAAAGCCACAAAGATCGTCTCTGAAATTGGGTGGATGCCACAACTGGAAGGGAAGAATGGCGCATATTTTTGAACAACCTCACGGGAGACGCCATCCAATAGAAGTTTTCTTGGATAACAGGATCGGCGTTTGCAAGAACTCGATACTTTTTCTTTATCGAGTTAATTGGGCTCAGGGGCATTCAACCATATGCACCTCTTCGGGTTATGCGGAAATTTGGAGTTATCCAAAACATTTCGCAATGGTCGACCATGGGATCACATAAAGAGGCTTTCACTTCAGTCTCACTAGAACGGATAAGAAATCTAGATCAGTCGATTATTTAATCCAAGTGGGTGAAGAAGAAGAGGAAGAAGACCCAGAAGAAGACCCGAAAGAGGACCCAAAAGAAGACCTAGAAGAGGATTTTAAAGAGGACCCTGAAGAAGACCCAGAAGAGGATCCTAAGGAGGATCCCGAAGAGGACCCAGAAGAAGAAGTGTGGGAAGACCACATGGAGGTTTCTAAAATGTGTTCTAACATCTATAACCCAAGAGATGGAGGGGTGATAGACATGTCACCCGAGCACGGCCCTGAAGAGTCTCTAGAGTACCACCCAAGGCCACATTATGATGTTGACGATGACGATGACGATGACGATGCTCCAACATGGCTGTAGATCATTTTTCTTTTTTTAACTCTTTCATAGCTCCTGAAAGTGTCATGTGGCCTGTCCCTCTTATATGCCTTATGACCACCCCCGTCCTTTCATTTCTTAGGCCTCTGATCGCCTACCTCTTTGTAATAGCCAGACTACCTTAATCAATGAAGTTATGTTTGCTCCAAATCTAAAATGTATTCAAATGGATCATTTATTATCAAACTAATTGCACCGTAGGCCTACCTTAGACTAAAAGAGGTTCTATATTAGGACGCGTTTGAATGTCGCCAAATTGGCATATATATGTGTTACATTTACTTATTTGTTACATCTTTCAATATCTCCCAAACTAACATAGTTTCCCTTTTTCTTTCTTTTCTTTTCTTTATGTATCCCAAAAAGTACGTTGGTTTGTGTCAACTTGCAAATTGGCTGACTCATGATACAACCTTCGATCAAAAGGAAAAATGACTGATAAAGATGAGTTCAATGCTGTCGTAAACATAATAGTACCTGTTGAGAAACTCGAAAGTTCTTGAAATATAACAGACATTCAAAATGAAGAGAAAATGGCTCACATGGAGCAAGAACTCGAGATCCTGAGGGAAGAATTGCGTCAAGTGCAAGACTTGGCCAAATTGTCGGCTGCCACCTTCCGAACTTTCAAGACGCCTATCTACTTCCCAAAGGCTGACTTGCCTTCTTCCGACTTACCAAATCATCTAGAACAAACTCAACACGCTCTTGCTCACGGTTGAGTCCCATCAGCTTCTCCAACTGTAGTCAGGACCATTTATGACCTTTCTAATCGTGACCCTACCATACCTACAATGCAACAGATACTTGGGGCATATGTCGCCGCTCCCTATGAGCTACATGTTTCACCCTTATATGCCGCGGGAGCTCCTACCTTCACAATACTAGCAGTGGTTAATGTCCCATATGAGGTCGACCAATATGAAAAAATGGAGAAAGATACCCAGTTGAAAGAATATGCATCGATAAATGCCTAACTTCAGGGTCTAAGAAAGGCATTGAAAAACTTACATGTTACTAGAGGAACGGAGAGTCTCGATTATGATGACTTGTGCATCCATCCAGAAATTGACATGCCGGTAGGGTAGAAACCACCAAAGTTTGACATGTTTGATGGAAAAGGTGACCCTCACGCACATTTAAGGGCATACTATGACAAGTTAGTCGGTGTAGGGAGAAATGAGAAGCTGAGGATGAAGTTGTTCATTTGGAGTCTGTCCGAAGAAGCATTGATCTCGTATACACGCCAGGACCCTAAAAAATGGCGTGACTGGCAGGAGATGGCTGAGGACTTCATGACTCGTTTCAGATTCAACACTGAAATTACAGATGACAGATTCTCATTAGCCAACATACAGAAGAAACCATCTGAGAATTTCTATAAGTACGAACGACGTTGGAGAACTGAAGCCGAAAGGGTGCAATCACCACTAGATGAGAGTGAGCTCTCAAAGTACTTTATTCGAGCACAAGAAGGTATCTACTTTGACAAGATGATGTCAATGATGGGCTAGAAGTTCGCAGAATTGGTCAAGATGGGAGACTTCATAGAGGAAGGTGTCAAATCTAAAAAAATTCAGTCTATGGTCGCATTGCAAGCTAGAAGTAGGGCCATACAGTCGGGTGCCATTGGCAGAATCAAGAAGAAAAATGAGGATGTTTCAGTTGTTACTTACCAACAAGGAGGACCATCCCATCGATACCCCAACAATCCACAAATTGCTGCGAATACTTCATACGTCCCATACCTAGTATATAGTACCCAACCACACTATAATCCACCCAGAGCACCAGCATACCAAAATCCTCCAAGACCATATGTCTCTGTCCAAGCACCAGTCCACCAAAATAGACCAACATATGCACCAAGACCGCGTCCAAATCCTGAAGCTATAAATGCTCGCGCTTACACACCTATTGTCGAGCCTTACGCCCAATTGCTTGAGAGGTTGAGGACAACATGAGTGCTGTAACCAGTTGAAGGAAAACTTTCCCATCTAATCCCTCATAACTTCGATTGAAACAAGCGATGCGCTTACCACTCGGGAGTCCAGGGACACGACACAAAAGATTGTTATGGTTTGAAGAACCAGATCGTGTCTTTGATCAGGAGAGGAGTAATCAAATGCAATCCAGCACCTCCCAATGTAAACAACAACCCTTTGCCAAACCATGAGAATCGGGAGGTCAACATGGTTACTCTAGATGAAGAATATGAGGGCCCTGACTGCCCAGACATAGATAAAGTAGATGCCATGACATCTTCGGCGCAACCTGTTATCATTGTTTTACGAAGGGAACCTTTGATTGTCCAAACATATCTCCCAAGAGTTGTGGTGACCACTCTAATCGCTAGAAAGCCTGAATATGACACAAAAGAAGTCCCGTGGGACTATGGAGTAGGTGCCAAGGGCAAGACGATTGATACTGTCGTGGCTGAAGGAATGACTAGGTCGGGAAGGTGTTATGCCCTAGAGGATCTAAATCAAAGAGTTCTTGGGAAAGACCAAAATCCAAAGAAGAATGTTACCGATGTTGAAACCATAAAATTTTGGAAGAAGATGCAGCCTAAAGATTATTCAGTCGAAGAGTAGCTGAAGAAGACGTCTGCCCAGATATCCATTTGGTCTCTGGTTATGAATTCTGAAGCTCATATGAATGATTTGATGGAGGTGTTGAGCGGAGTGAACATTCCAAAAGAGACCACAAGTGAATCCTTGGCTTCAACAATTGGACGAATAGTGGAAGCTAACAAGATTTCTTTCCATGATGATGAGTTGCTTGTGGATAGGGGCTGGGCACAACAAAGCGCTTCACATCGCAGTCAAATGTTGCGATAAGATTGTGACTCGAGTTCTTCTTGATGGTGGTTCTGGATGCGACATCTGTCCTTTCACCACTCGGAGGATTTAGGTGTTAATACGGGGGAGATAAGGGAATGTCGTGTGAAAGTTAGAGCTTTTGATGGAGCACAAAAAAGTGTCATCGGAGAAACCTATCTCACATTACAGGTGGGGCCGGCTGAATTCCCCATCCTATTTTAAGTGATGGATGTATCATCCAACTACATCTTGTTGTTGGGAAGACCATGGGTTCACATGGCAAGAGTGGTTCCTACCATTCTTCATCAGTGTGCAAAATTTGAGTGGGGTTTCACAGAAGTCACCATCCACGGTAGCTCAGTCACCCCATTCATTATGTTAATTTTATCCCAATTACCAACGAGTTAGACGGAACCACTTTTCACACTTTGGAAATCATGCAAGCCGTAAGGGACAATGAGGAAGCAGAGCCAAATGATACAAAATTGTCAAGTGCAGCAAAAATGGTAGCATCAGAGATGTTGAAGTATGGGTATCAGTCGAAGAGTGGACTTGGACCAAAGTACTCCAATGGCATAGTTGAGCCAATCCAGCTGAAGCATCATAGAGGCATCAACGGACTTGGATACGAGCCTACCTTGGGAATAGTCCACCAGGGGGCGAGCGATACGATCTTTGTACTAGAACAAGCTTTGATTCCAGATCGAGCTGGCATTGACGACATCGTAGAAGGAATAGGCAATCTGTTCGTGGCCATGGCTGGAGAAAAGGATGAGATAAATCTCAGCAAATTGACCATTCGTGATGCCGAACCTGGAGAAATCTTACAGAACTGGACCATCAGCCCGTCCCTGTTTCAACCAGAGTCCTGGTAGTGTGGAAAAGTAGTTTTAGTTTTAAAAATTCGCATGATTGAGGCTTGAATCATGCCTAATCTTTTGTTGCTTGCCTCTTCTAAAAGCTAGAATGCATTGAAATAAAAAATCTTTTCTTTTCTTTAAAATTTTCTCGTTATTTTAAATATCTATTTATTTTTCTTACTTTTTACACTTTTAAGCACTTATATTAATAAAAATCCTCATTCAACGGTTATGACATGTAACGAATCCACCGAGCAAGGTGAAAGTGATGAACAAGATCACGAAGAGTATGATGAAAGCATGATGCCTGAAAATCTACCAAATGGGATCGAGCAAGTTGAAAGTAAAAAAAAAGGCCAATACGGATGAAATAGAGGTTGTCAACTTAGGAGATGAGGATATCGTGAAGGAAACACGAGTCATCATACATTTGGAGGCTAAAAGAAAGCAAGAGTTAATGGAGTTGCTTAAGCAGTACGTTGACATATTTGCTTAGTCTTATGATGACATGCCAGGATTAAGCACTCATATTATCTCACGCAAATTACCAACTTATCCCACCATGGTTCGTAAGCAGTAATACCTGCTGAGGTGGAAATACCATCTTTAAGGATTATCCATAAGGTTGGTCTATACGATGCTGAATGGATACGTAGCAGACATGAACAATTGATGTTCATCGATGAAAAGAGGATGGATGCAGTTTGTCATGGTCAACTCTATAAGAATAGAATGACCAAAGAATTCAACAAGAAAGTCAAACCTCGACAGTTCACACTGAGGTAGTTAGTACTGAAGAAGATCTTTCCTTACCAAGGAGAAGCTAAAGGGAAATTTGCGTCAAATTGGCAAGGAACCTACATGGTTCATAGAGTACTCTTTGGAGGATCAGTAATCTTAATAGAAATGGAAGGCAGAGTGAGCACGAAGCCAATCAATTCAGACGCCATCAAGAAGTACTACATCTGAAGACCTCAAGATTAGCGTTTATTTCTTGTACTTTTACATTTTTCAATGTAATAGAATTATGTCTAGACCTGACTTCCCACGATGGGGTATGTAGTCAACCCACATCGGATCCGGTCTCCTTTAGAAAACCCAAAAACATCATTTCCATGTATTTAGAACTATGCTCGACTTTAATTCCCTCGGTGGGATACGTAGGCAATCCTTGTCGGATTCGGTCCCTTGCATTTTTTTTTACCTTTTTATTGTATTTGAACTACGTCCTAACCCGATTTCGCTTGGATACGTAGGCAGCCTGAGTCAACCCCGATCATTGTATTTCATATTTTTTCACTTTCCTATTTGTATCTGAACTACGTTACGACCTAATTCCAGTTGGATACGTAGGCAGCTTGAGTCAGGCCAGGTCATTGCATTACATACTTCTACTTCTCCCACATATATTCGCACTACGTTATGATCTGATTCTTATTTTGGGGATACGTAGGCATCCTGAGTCAGGCTCGATCAATGTACTACATAATTTCCATTTTTTTCTCACCCTTAGGAAACACTTCCTTATAGTTAGCGTAACCTCAGAGTATGAAGAATATCAATCATCGCAGTGTCTGCAAAAGAGCTAGGGAAGCTTCATTAGAAGGGTAAAAGCTACAAGAAGACTATGTCGGATATAGTCAACAAAATGGAAAGCTCGATGGACTTCGGAACATGTCATAATCTAAAAACGCTGGAGAATTACCATATATATATATACCATATATATATATATATATATATATACGTAATAAACCTATTTTTTAGAAAAACATGCTAATTCTTTTCAAAAAGATTTTTTCTACTCTTCCACCTACCAAGTCACTAGTTTAAGATACTATGTATGGGCAAAGAAGGTGCCGAAGGATTCCAGTGACAAGGCTTCAGTCCGTGAGTCGATACAAATCAACACCCCCCTCCCAAACTAAATTTTTTTTTCTTTGAGTGCAGGAACGCACGAATCAAGAAAATAATATGAAGTCTCGGGGCATGACCAGAAACGCCACTCGACTTCTCACAAACATTAGCCAAACTATTCTTTCCTTACTTTATTTCTTAGAAGTACTTCAACTTGCATCTTATGTCTAAGAATACTTCATTTAAATCTTTGCAGATACGCTCAAGATCCAAACCAAATACTGAAGAAAGAGGATCCTCATAGAAAATAGGATAGTTTCATTGATGTCAAAATAACTCCACCAACTGGAGCATGTAATCTAACCTTATTGACAACTCCGCCAATCGGAGACCACCGTCTAACAACATCAAACTCCACAAGTCTGGGGTTGTACATAGCAAATGTCACTCAAACTCCACCGATCGGAGGTTGTACATAGCAAACATCAGCCAAACTCCACCAATTGGAGATTGTACATAGCAAACATCATCAACTCCGCCAATCGGAGGTTGTACATAGCAAACATCAACCGAACTTCGCCAATCGAAGCATGTATATAAGCAAAATAAGCAAAACTCCGTCAATCAGAGACCACATCGTAGTGATAGCACTAAAGCTTCACCGACCGGGGGCATGCACACATAGCAACGATGTCATACGCCGGCAATTAAATTTGCATTACAAGTTTTACACAACCGAGTACAGACTTTTACATTACAACAGCCCCGCTAGCCGGAGGCTTTACATTACAAGCTTTACACAGTCGGGTACATGCTTTTACATTACAACAGCCCCGCCAACCAGAGGCTTTACATTTCAAGCTTTACACAGCCAGATGCAACCTTTTACATTACAACAGCCCCGCCAGTCGAGGTCCCCTACATTGCAAGTTACTTTACCTACATCACATTCATAATTCAAAAAGAGACATCAACAATCGTTTGGACATCTATACTATACTATTTACATTACTATTTTGATTTATAATTTTTTGAACCACAACATGTACTTTTCACCCTTTTATATGTTTTACATGACAACACATTACACAGAGAAACTCTCTCTAAGCAGAAAACTAGGGAAAGTTAGTGCAATGTCAAGCATCACTAGCTACGTCAAGGATTCACTTTCAAAACTCAACTCAACCAGACTCGATTTTCAGAAGTTCATATTTAAATCTTACTTATAGCTCTCTCACATCTCAGTTCATTATAACTCGACACTGGGGATGTTTTATGAAAATTCATCTCTCTACCATAGATCAGCAGTAGAAATTGCTACAGAGCATTTCTCGTTCAAGTTTGTTAAGAACTATATCTCATCCCTCTATTCGTGCTAATCTCTTCATACCTCACCATCAAAAGATTTCAGTATTACCATAATTCGATACTAGGGTAATTTTTAATCAAAATTTGCTATGTCCCTATCCTCTCGAACTACATATAGCCTGATTTCTCATGAAACCTGAGATATGAGGCAACTCAGAAGCTAGAGTTCGGCCATAACTCCATAAACATTTCATGCTGAGTTGTTGCTCAAGGTATATTTTGGTGGTATCCCAAATTGGATCGTTTCAATGTTTCTTTGTCCCCGTCTTCTCTACTATCCTCCATGGACAAAGAAAGGGACAAGTTGTTGACACCCAATTTTGGCTCTCCACATTTGTTTAACTAAAGTTTTAATAATAATAATAATAATAATAATAATAAATATAAAATATACATATGTTATGAATTTTTTATAGGAATACGAAAAGATTTTTTAATTATTTATTTTATTTGATAAATTTATTTCATAAATTTTATTACTTAAATAAATTAAATATATTATATAACTATTACTACTTACTTTCTCATTTTTAAATTTTACGTCATATAAATATTGCTCTTAAGGGTTAACTCAACTTTCTAATTAAATATAATTTCTATTTTTTACAATAAACATTTTTCGACAATTTTTCAAAATTAGAAAAAACTTGATTAATTAATGATTTACTAATTTATATTTAATTTTATTTGAAGAATGACTAATTTTATCAAATAAGCTAATCTTGAAAAATAATTATTTTAATAAATTATGACTATTTAATAAAGAAGAGGTTATAATTTAAATGGATTTAATTTGAGCAATTTTGGCAATCCAAGTCCCCTTAAACCGGCCAATCCGTGTATGCCACGTAAGCGAGCACATGGATTGTGTTTCTTTAGATTCAACCTCGGCCCTACAATCTAATCTAACAGTCTTAATTAATCCATGATTTTACTATTATATAT
>JAJOOH010018890.1:0-13914 GCA_029582605.1 Solanum gracilifrons
CGTGTGTATAATTTACTAACCCTTACCTTTACCTCATATTAGACATCATAATCGATGTTTGGCTTAGTTATTACTTCGCACCAATCGACACTAGCCTAATAGATAGTATCACACTAAATCTATGTTAATAATTCTTTTCTTGTTGATTACCTCCTTGGTCCGGCAAGTAGCAACAAGGCAAGTTCTAACGTTTGCAACCGCTAAAAAGACTTTTAAAACGAAAGAATTATCAATGCATGCTTCAACACTATTCAAGAATTACTTAGTTATTATTCATACTTTGTTAATCGCTTATGGTTCTCACAACCCTAGTTATGAAATTTAGCTACTCATTATCTCAAAAACACAATCAAAATTTATTAAAATAAATATGCTTGTGTTAATCATAAAAAAGTTAAGAACAATAGCTAAACTATCTTTTATTAATCACGAATACAAATAAATAATAAAGGAGAAGAAAGAATAAACCACAATTCTTCGGTCTCTATGGTGGCTCTTCCAAAGTTCCTAAGCTAGAAGAAAATTTATATTGTGTCTTGTATCTTGGTTCTTCGCTTCCCTTCTTCCTCCTTTTAAGAATAATTTTTCATCCCCTATTTATAGATAGAGAAACCCTAAATAAAATAATTGAGTTCAAGACAAATTAGGAAAACAAAACCCAATTAAATTGGGTTTTCCACTGTACGCGTATTTCTGAAATTTCACGTTGCTCGCCGCCTTTCATACTAATATGAGCCCCAGCTGCTGACACGTGGCAGCAGTAGTACCCAATTTCAATTGCAAATTGTTCGCAGCCATTTTCCTCATATATACAAATATATTATTTTATTAAATTTAATCCATTAAGCTGTCTGCTTGATTTCTTTCTTGAACCTTCAACCTTTTATTCGTTTTAGCTCCAAACTTCTTTATTTTTCCACCAATTTAATTCTACAAATAAAATACACAATTTAGCACAATTCATAAAATTTATGCTAAAAAAGGACAAATATAAATAACAAATGTGAGAAAATAATGATTAAAAATATGTATTTTTAGCCTCACATCAGTCATGACCGAATTAGGTAAGTCATAAGAAACACTGACCTGATTTTAACTCAATTTCTTATCTTCAAGTTCAATCTTCCCTTCGTGAGCTAAGTCCATGATTTTATCCTTGAAGATGAAGCATTTCTCGATAGGGTGGCCAACCAACCAGTGATATTTGTAGTATTTTGGATCACCACTACTCCCTTCTTCATTTGGTCGTTTCATCTTTGGTAACTCAAATACTTTCATCTCAAGGAGTTCATCAAAGATTGCAGAAACATCCGAGTCAAGAAATGGGCAGTCCTTCCGCTGCATTTCCTTCAAGGTTAGTTTTTAATTTGTCCTTACTTCAAAAGAAGCCACTTTTGCGCTCTGCGTATTGCCCACCTTTGTGGTGAATTTCACATGAGAAGCAGTGACATTCATGTATTCTTCGTTTTCAGTCTTTGACAAATATTTTTCCACTTTCTTGAATTCTTGTCGTTCTTTACCCTTGTGGAGTTCGTGGACAGGTGGTGTTTCAGTTCCAATCGGTGAATGCTTAACTTCATATCATGAACGTGAGTGGCCAATTCTTCAAAAGTTTTAGGTATGCCTTGCAAAATATAGCGGAGACCCTAATGCATACCTTGAATGCACATCTCTATGCCCGAAGCTTCACTAAGTCTATCTTTACAGTTCAGAGTTTGATGCCTCCATCAGTTAATGAATTCAATGATCGTCTCTTCATGTTGTTGTCATGTGTTTGTAAGTTCCACCATGTTTACAGTACATCTTGCTATAGAAGCGATTGAGAAATTCTTCCTCCATTTGTTCCCAACTATCAATGGAACCAGACTCAAGGTCCGTGTACCAATCGAAAGCATTGCCTTTAAGGGAGCGGACAAATTGTTTGACGAGGTAATCACCATATGTTCCAACATTGTTGCAGGTTTCAATGAAGTGTGCCACATGTTGCTTTCGACTTCCCTTACCATCAAACTCCTAAAATTTTAGGGGTTGATAACCGATATGCATTTTCAAGCTATCAATCCTTGCAGTGTATGGCCTTGCATATGTCAAGGAGGATTTTATAGCAACCTCGTACTTGTCTTTAATGGTCCCCATGATGAACTCCTTGATTTGGTTGATCGGGATCGTTCCTTCAGAGGAAACTTGGATCTCTTTAGTATGTTCCACTTGCTTTGTGGGGTGATCGACCGTCTCTTGTACTTGCGGATGTTTTCCAGGTGTATGACTTGATTCTTCATCCATCATGCCATCCACCCTATCAGTTAGCTTAATAATTCGAGCATCTTGATCTTAAGCATACTTTGTCAAGCCTTCAATAGCTCTTGTCAAGCTCACAAATTGTTCTTCTACGAATGAAGTGTTAGTCCCCATTGCGTGCATTACCATAGTAGGTGATGGAGAATAACATTGATTTTCCCAAACATGAGATGTAAACATGTTAGGCGGGGTAGATCCCGTGCTTGAGATATCATTGTCGGCCGAAGAGAAGAGCTTTTTGTATGTAGATAGGCTCAATTGGGCAAGAACCCTCTCGACCATTTAGGCGATGTCTTCTTTTGCGGCTTTTGCACGAGACTTCACATGTTTTGGAGACAAACCAAAGACAATAGCAGATTCAGACGACACTTGTGAGGCTTGTTGTCCCAAAAATTTGGCTTGGTTCCTTATGATAGGTTTCATGCTTACCACAATAACATCAATGATGGTTTCCACAGCGATGCAGAATTTGGATTCATCAATTTTTGCAGATACAGATGTAGATGTGAATCCAGATGCGGATATAGATGTAGATGCGGATTTTGATGCAGATGCAGATTTTGATTTCGATGCAGATGTAGATTTTAAGTTGATCTTCTTGAAAGTCATCTCAGTGTTCTTGAACTTTGATTTTTGAAGAGAAAATATGAGAGGTAAAGATTATGCATTCAAAGAAGGAGGAAATAAAGGTGCACCACTACCAAGAGTTGCGTTGACCAATTACATTAGGAGAATATTTGCAAAATTTGTTTTATATCAAGTTCACATGCGATGACACAAAAGCTCTATGTTGTAATGTCGATGAGAAGGAAGCGAAAGATGCAACTCCATCATGCCCATCACCAAAAGATGCTCCAAAGTCATCTCCTGAAGTCGAAAATGCATGTATGGCCAAAATCACCTTCCCTGACGATGATCTTCTGTTTGGTGACACACTTCATAATCGCCCTTTATTCATGGTTGGTTTTGCACGTGAGAAAAGGGTGAACAGAATCCTAGTCGATGGAGGATCTGGAATTAACATCATTTCGATTCGCACAATGAAAGAACTTGGGATATCAACAACAGATCTTACTGAAAGTCGCTTGATGATCCACTGATTCAATCAAGGAGGACAAAGGGCCATAGGGACCGTCAAAATAGACCTCACCATCAGAGAGTTGCAATCAAGCGTGTGGTTACATGTAATTGATGCAAAGACTTCATATAACATTTTGCTTGGTAGGTCGTGGGTACATGAGAACAAAGTAATCCCGTCTACCTACCACCCATGTTTGAAGTATTATGAGGATGGAGTTGCAAAGAGGATTATTGCAGATGATAATCCATTCACTAAAGCTGAATCACACTTTGCTGACACAAAGTTTTACTTGAAGAAATATGCCATAAGAATTGATGACATCGCATCCGGAGATGTCGGACTCCTTAACAAGATGGCTAAGGTAGCTGTCGGTAAGCCAAAAGTCGCAAACAAGGAAGATCAAAAGCTTGGCAATCCGAACAAGATGCCTAACGTGAATGATGCTTTTTCAAGTTAAAAGGTGACACCCATTCTTTGTTATGTCCCAAAGGCAAAGAGGACGAAGGATACTTTCTCAAGTTGCGCATTATTACTCATCCTTTGACATGTGATGTGATCTCATATATTTACTACTCCTATTTCTTATAACTTGACGCTCTGCAGGGTATAAATTTGTAAGATAAGATGACATTCATATAGTACTGGACTCATCATTTGTAGCCCAATAAAATAGAGAAGCCTCGTGAACTTGGAGTTTCTGTTAAATCCACATTCACTATACTTGAATAATTGATGTAATTAAATTAAGTTACACAATTTTTTGGATTAAATCTGTATTTAAAATATAGTTCAAATTATTTTTAATCCTATTAAATTTAAATCCCTTCATATATATTACTTTGCCAAATTTATTCAAGAATTGTCAACACTCGTATAATATTTCTCAAACGGCCGAATACATAACATCTTTTTATTAATACAAACAAAAGTCCATTTTTGCATAAACAGAATCATCATCATCCTCATGATCCATCAACTTCCAAGATCCATCATCTTGTTGTACCATTCCATTATTCTTCTCAACCCACCAACAAGTTGGTACACAATATTCATCCTTCAATGCATTTAAATGCTTATTAACGAGTGAAATATCGCGTCGTACTTCAAGCTTAAATCCACCATTAGCCCTTTGATATCCAGCAACTCCATGCATGTGAGCTTCTAAGCTATGCCAGCTTCTTATATCTCCAGGTACTTTTAAATACTTCGATTTTGTTGTATCAATAGCTAGTTCAACTCCGATTTCTGAGTAGTCTATCAAGGGATAATTTGGAATTATGTCAAGGCAATTTGTAACGCGTAAAATTCTAAGATTTTCTAGCTTAGAAAATGCATTCACGAAACTGGAATCTCCCACTCGTGGACTTGCAAATAAAATCGCTGTCACTAGACATCCTTTGTTGAATCCATTCACAACAATGTCAATTGCGTTAAGCGTTCCAACTGCTGCCCCCATGCTATGACCTGTTATTGTTATGCTCATTTTTTCACTTTTGCATACTTCTACCAATCTCTTTACTTCCTCAACCACCTAATAACAAATTTATGTGAGCAATCGAACATGTTCATATAAATTAAAATGTTGAGAGTATTTAAGGTCATGAATATTTACCTGGTCTCTGACACTTGTGTTATTGAAGGGTGATCGTGGATCATCTGAAGTATAAATAGAGTACCAGCCTCGATGTATTTGAGGGTCAGTGTTACCTCTAAAGATTTCGGGTGCTGAAACTTGAAAAAAATCAAGATCATTTACCCAATCCAAAGTTTGAACAGTTCCTCTCCAAGAAATAAGAATTTCTCTTCTTCCTAATGCTATTTTTCCCTCATCTGTACACACCGCAATAAAACCTATCCAATTTGATTCCTTGCTCCATGACTCCCTTGACAATGATTTTACGATAAACGCTTCAGGTACCTGGATGGATGAAATAATTAAAAACCACTACTTGTTTAATCTTCTTTTAAATCATGCAAACAAATATCTATTTATATATAACCTGAATTGAAGATGTTGCGTACAAATATTTTGTTACGCGATACTTGAAGGGATTGTGATCTTTGTCGAGCCCTACTTTCGTAAAGAGATTATTCTTGGAATATCGATTATTCCCTGCATTTTTGGAAGCCTTGTTAGAATTGAAGTTGTCATAACTTGCTTGAGCCATTTCTCCATAGTGAATGATATATCGACGTAGATCGTAGTCTAAAGGATCCATAAGGCCTTCCCAGTTGTTCTTCCCACTAAGAAGCATCCATCTTTTTGCTATAGTACTATCCGTCTTCTCTGTGCTTTTCTTCATTTTTCTTTTAAACCAGTTCCTCATCAAACCTTATTGTCGTTGCCTTGTTGATATAATAAACAAGTGATATATCGTGGGATTTTAATATGAACCCTCAGTTGGGCAAATATATACGTGAAATATTGTAGAAAATTATACCAAATTCTGAACCATAATTTCATCAAGAACTTATTCTATGTTTTGTAGTTGCTTCTTTATTACTCCAAATTGAAATCATTAAAATATAGTAATTCCTCTGTCTCAATTCATGTGACTTACTTTTTTAATCAATCCTATAAAGAATGACATATTTCTATGGTAAGTAATTAACAATTTTACTTTAAAATGTTTATTTTATCCTTAATGAAATGATTTATAGCCACAAAAATTTCTATTATGCATTTTGAACCACAAGTTTTTAAAGTATTTATTTCTTTTTTAAACTCACATAAAATAGGACAAAGGGAGTAGTAATATATTTGGGAACGTGACGCTCCTTGTACTCAAAGCTGCGGCCGGCACCACTGTATCACTTAGCTTCTAAAATAGGAATGTCCTTGCTTTAAAGCAAAAATAATAAGAAAGCAATATATGGAATAAAGATAGTGCTTGCATGTTAGACAAGGCAACTACTGCTATTCATGAATATTATTGGCTCCAAGGTTTCCCTATTAGATATTCCAAATTGGAATAATTATCTTTAGATCCGTTTGCTTACATACTATTATCAAGGATTAGGGATGGTAATGGGACAGTTGGGGAGTTGTGGGGTGGGTTGAGCTTTAACCCACAAAAAAATTCCAACCCACCCTGCATAGTAAAAATGTCGGATTTTAATTTGATCTGCATCAATTCGCATAAACTCACTTTATTCCGCCCCACATGCAAAAAAATATTATTTTTAGCATAAATTTATCCATTTCAATTAGTATTACGACTATTATAATATTAAAATTTGATTAAACAAAAATTTAGAACCTCAAAAGTTGTGAATCTAAAAATCTTTATTTTTATGCATTATGTTGAGCCATCTCAAAACAATTTAGCATTGTTATTTAATTTGCATTCTAACTGTGTAAAGTTTAGCGAGGAAATGATCAAAATAGTCGTTAATCTATAGGGGTTGAATTATTTTGGTCCTTTATATATATCACCTTAACCAAATAGTCCTTAATGTATATAAAAAGAGTATTAATTTAGTCCTTATCCCTAAAAACAAACTGAAAAATAAAAAAGTTGTTGAATTTAACAGTGGATCCCACACTTGTTGGACCCTTTCTTCCTCCCTCTTTCTTCTGCCATTTCTTCTTTTCCATCTTCTTTCTTCCACCATTTTTTCTTCAATTCCCAATTGATTTATTCTTCTTTTCACAGCCAAAGTCCTCTCTCACATTCAAAAATTTCTTCAAATTGCCAAAAAAAAAAAAAACTTTTTTTTTTGAAATTTGGAGAAACTTTTGTATGTAAGAGAGGACTTTGGCTGTGAAAAGAAGAATAAATCAATTGGAAATTGAAGAAAAAATGGTGGAAGAAAGAAGATGGAAAAGAAGAAATGGCAGAAGAAAGAGGGTGGAAGAAAGGATCCACCAAGTGTGGGACTCACATTTAAGTTTAACCGTTTTTTTTAGTTAGTTTTTAGGGCAAAGGACCAAAATGATACTATTTTTATATACATTAAGGACTACTTGGATAATGTGATATATATAAAGAACCAAAATAATTCAACCCCTTTAGATGAAGGACTATTTTGATCATTTTCTCAACGTTCAGTTATAGACTAATAATATGAAGTAACAATGAAACTATTGCACCCAATCCCCTCCCTCCCGCACCTGCACAAAATTAAATTCTTTAATTTAGATCCGTTTTGCTTCGTATCTGTTTAAATTCACTTCGCTTCATTGTCATCCCTACCAAGAATGTTATTCTTATAAGAAAATGAACGATATTGATATCACTTTAACACCAAAAATTAGCTAATAAGGTACTTTACCAATGCTATGTAGGAAATTCAATTTTTAAATCTCCAACCAATATAGGACCTTCTATTTTTGTATCAGGCGAAGGTGCACATTTCTAGCGGTAAAAAAATAGGTGTCTTAGTAATTCAAGGTCAACGTACAGCTGGGAGAAAATGATCAAAAGCCCCCCAGTCTATGGTCGGATTTCCAACTACACACTCATACTTTACGGAGGTCCTACTACCCTCCAGAACTATTTTATAAGGAAATAAATTTCACCCTAAAATGACATAGTCACTCTGGTGTACTGTGGTGTAACACACACATGTCATGTCAGCGCCATGCCAACGCCATGTCAATGCCACCTAATAAATATAATAAATGAATTATTTTTCCTACTTTTTCTTTTTTTATTATATGCCCCATTAGAAACCCTCCATTATCATTAAGAACATCACCATTGTCAAACCCACTTCTCATCCATTGACATTTCGAGAAAAGACGGTAATTTTTTTTCCGACAAGTATAAAGTCTCTATGACCAATATCTTTATCTTATTCCCCACAATTTCTCTCAAAGTTTATTGCTACACATTTTACTCATGTTGGGGGCATATGAAGGGATATACCAAAAGTAGTATATGGGCATGCCATAAATTTTCAACTCAATTTCTTTCTTTTCTTAATGTTGATGAAAGTAGCAAACCAAATTAAAACATTGAAATTAATCCAACTGAAAAAAAAATTATGACCCATTCGAATTTTTTATGCTCCATTTCGAAAATACCCCAATTTGTGATTAAATTCAAGAATGTGAAATTAGAATTAACGTTTGAGAGAAGATCTTGTGAAGGTGTTGGAAATTGAAAAAATTGTGTTTGTTTGAAATGGGTTCCAGCAAAAAAATTGATTTTTTTTATTTTTTATTTTATTACTTTGATTTGGGAGTAATAACTAAATTTATTTAGAGGTTCTTTGATTATGGGTAAGACACGGTTAATATATAGAATTCCTGAAGAAGTTTATAGAGATTTGTGATGAAAAAGAGGTGTGGGGCGTTCGGGTGGGGTGAGATTATTTTGATTTAATTAGAAAGAGAGAAAGAAAAAGAAAAATAAAAATAAAAGCAGTCCTATTTACTCTTTTTTCACTCTCTCAAAGAGAGTGAAATACACTTTCTCAGCCAACTCAACATTAAGGGTTTATTTATTCTCTTTTAAAACAGTTTAGGGGGGAGGGGGTTGATAGGACCCCGTGAAGCATAAGTGTGTAGTTGGAAATCTGATTATAGGTTGGGGGGTATTTGACCATTTTCTCTACAGCGGGATTAATCTAGGTTGATGTAACATCTCGCAATTTGATAAAACTAAGAAGAAGCTTATAATTGGAAATAGTCATTTTTTAAAAAAAGAATTAAAATTTAGAAATTTGTCAAGTTAGGAAAAGTGAGTTTTTGGTCAACTTCAAATGACCATAACTCCTAGCTCAAGATGAGTTAGGTGTAATTCCAGATATGGTTGGAAAGCTCTTGGAATGATCTTTCCAACGCCGGCAAGTTTGCGCGATTTCAAGTTTGTTTGAGCAAGTTATGCCCTTTGGAAGTTAGGCTGTTGGATTAAGGAAATGTCCAAAACCGAGATTTTTAAAGGGTATTTTAGTCTTTTCACTACCCTATTATTTTAATCCAATTTTAGGAGTTTAATAAGGGTCAAGACTGAACTTAGTCAGTTTTAGAAAATCACAATTTTCATGCTAGGGCTAAGGAGAAAGGAGAAGAGAAAAGAGGAAGAAGAAAAGAGCAATTTCATCAAGAATGTTAGTGTTTTCGCTAAGGATTAATTGCTTCGATCAGGTATGTGAGGCTCTCATAACGTTGGGATAGTTCTCCCACGTGCCAAGCATATTTATTTCAGCTTGGATTCGTCCTAAAAGTATATGAATATTGATGATCTTGATACCTAGTCTTGAATTCATATATTGTTCTCGAATTTGCCTAAGTTGGGAAGTTTCTGAGTTCATTACGTCGCATTATAGAGTTGTTTCGAATTAGGTTCTTAGGTACCTTTGATGGGTATCTATATCTAAAAGTAATTTAAGAAAGAGAACCGAGTTTGGGTAAATTGGGGCTGGAAAACGAAGAAGAAATTTCATCGGACGAAATTTGAAGGTGGTCGCGCGTCACGCACTTGGTCTCAGATTTTGAAAATTTCTGCTTCGCGTTGCGGAGCTGACACGAGGTGTTCTGCCTCAAAAGACCTTTTCTAAACCAAAATTTAATTATGCCTCCGCATCGCGGACCCACCTTCGTATTTTGATTTTTGGTCTTTTCTCATTTTTAGCTATCTAAAATCATTCCTAAACAACATGAGATCTTTCCAAGCACAAATCTTAATCCTTGAACCCATAATTTAATTCAAGGATCAATTAAGAGCTAAGTCAAGATCAGTTAAGAGTCAAAGTCAAGAGAAGTCAAAAGTCAAGTTAAGATAAGTTAAAGTTTTCAAAAAGGTCTTTCACAAATGTTTTAACTTTGTTTTGAGACTTAAGTTTTGAGTTCAGTAAGGAATAAAGTTGAAGTTCTTTTCTTCAAAGAAGCGTGTGGGGACTAAGTATTTCCCAAAGAGATTTTAAATGTTTTTCACATTTAAATAAGAATGGAAACTGAGATTTCCAAAGAACTTTCGGGCTAGTTTTCATAAAAGAGTAATAGCTTTCTAAATGAAGCAAGCAGGGAAACTGAAATTTCCAAGATAACCTTTGAGCTATGTTTTTGAGCACTAATCTCAAATCACAGAAGAAGTATGTTTCTGAAACATAAGGGCTAGTATATTTTGGGAGTAGTATTGAACACCGATATGGGGGAGAGTTCAGACAATTCACAGCCCCCATAAACCATGTAGCCACTATGGGTAGAAAAGGGTCATACTTTTTAGATGAATCCTTTTCGCAATAGACTAGTGGTTCCATTAGGTAGTTCAAGTCTTATACCTTTGGCCGGGTATAGGATGCGCTGGCAGCGTGAGGAAGATCGTTGTATCATCAATATAGCTCTTAAGTGATGGTTGTCGTTAGAGAAACTCCCACAAAAGTATTGTATTTTTATATACATCAATTTATTTGTATTTTTACATACATCTCAGAGTTATTTGTATTTTTGCATACATACAGAGTTGATGTCATGTTTTCAAACAACTTTTCTTTATATTGCACTTGTTTTTAAACTGCTTTATATTGAAATGAGTTCAGTCAGGTTGAGTTGAGTTGAGCCATGTAAGTTCTTCAGTTTCTCTCAGATTCTTTCTAGCCTATGTTGTTTTAGCATTCCAACTCTCATACTCGTACATTCAATGTACTGATGCCAGTTGGCCTGCATCGTTTTATGATGCACACACAGGTAACTAGGATCGACATTCTGGCACATCGTCGATCCAGTGAGCAGTTCAGAGTCTGTTGGTGAGCCTCTTTGCAATCCAAAAGACTCATATTTATTGTTTTCAGTTTTAGTATTAGTTCATTAGGATGTCGTGGGCCTGTCCCGACATCCATCTCAATTGCTTAGAGGCTTCATAGACAGAAAGACAGTCGGTTAGTCAATTCAGTTGTCTTTACTTTTCAATTCATATGTTAAAGACTTGAGTTTGCCTTTATGGCCAATTGAATGTTCCTTTATAACATTCGAGTTACTTCATGAATGTGTGTGTGATGAGTTAAGTCTTCCGCTGAGTTAAGTAAGCCGGGTCAAGGGTTTGCTTGGGGCCAACAATGGTTTTCGAGTGCCAGCCACGCCCAGGATGTAGGCTCGGGCGTGACAGTTGATGGAAAGAATTTAACGTCGAAAAATTATATTATATATATTTCACAAAATTCTATATTTATGATTGTATATGCTAAAATGATCCCCCTTAGCATAACGAAGAATTTTAGCTGAGTAGTGGCTGACATTAATATTTAGCTTTAATTTTGTTGGCTTACCCCAGAGGCCACAACTTAATTACCTGCTACAAAAATAAAAGTTTTTATTTTTAATTTTATGTAAATAAAAATTTATAAGAATAAGAAGAGATAATTATTATCTCTAAGTTAATACTATAACAAATTATTAATTTATTTTTAATAAGGAATTCCTTTTCATCCTTGAACAAAAATTATATCATAAAAAGAATATCATATCTTTCTTTCTTTATACGCATTCAAAATATTCATATCAATATTTTATCTATACTACAAGTAGTATATATAATTTATTTTAGAGAAAAGGGTTAAAAATATATATATACTTTCATTTATTAGCTAAGTTTCTCATTCGTTATATTATCCGATTAAGAATACCTCTACAGGTTTGAAACTTAATTAACAAAAGGCTTAAGTCATCCACGATCCCTTAAAGTTATCCGCATAATTTACTTAGACACCTCAATTAGGACTCGTACATATTAGACACTTTAATATTAATAAATATTTATCTATTGAACATAAAATGAGAACTAGCTTTAAAAATATTGTATATGTAATTCACACACATTATCTTGACAAAATCACTAGTAGAATTATGAAAAGTGGCACATGGGACCAAATTTTTAATTTTAAAAAATGAAAAATATTTTTCCAGCCTTTAATAACCTAGAAAATTAAATTAACAAAAAGAATAAAAAAAGAAAATCCTCCCCTCCCCTCCCCTCCCACCCCCACCTAATCCATTGCCCTTCTTTCTTCATCTTCTTACCTGTCACTCCACCATCGATTCCTCAGTGACAACATAGGAGAAAATATCTCCCCCACCCCAGCTTTAATACCCCATCTAATCATTTGCTCTTTCTTTTTCTTCCCTTGTTGACTGTCACCCATTATATTCAATTCCTTCGGTGATTATTGAGATTTTTGTGAAAATAATCGATGTCATAAATTATTTCAAAATCGATGACGAAGAGAAATCAAAAGTTTATCAATTTTTTTATATTATTTTAATAAGTTTAATGAATGGTGATGATTGGTCTATCAAAGTTATTGAAAATAGAGATGCATGAATGTCCATTAACATTTTAACATCAATGGTCCAATTTTTTTTTCTTCTTGCGAATTCAATTAGCAGTTTGTTTATTGCGAAGAATGAAAAAAAAAAAAAAATAAAAGACAGAGAATTTGAAGTCTATAAAATGGTGGGTTGAGAAGAAGAAGACTGGTACATGGGTGTTGGGGTGGGGTTATTTTCTTTTGATGTGTTAAAAAGAACCAAAATAAATTTTATCAGGAACATCATTGGCCTTTTCTTTTGATGTTCCTGTAATCGACAAATTAAATTAGTTTTAAGTTTTTTAATTAACGAATGCCAAGTGTCAAGAAAAAAGTACGGATTATTAAAATAAAATAAAATAAATCATTCACGTGCTAAGTAGCACTGAGTTACACTTATTTTGTCACATTGACATTTTGTGTTTAATAGGTATATATTTTGAATAATTTAGGTGTTCAATAGGTACAAGTCCTAGTTGAGCTGTCCTAGTAAATTATGCGGACAACTTTAAGGTGTCGTAGATGACTTAAGCCTTGACAAAATTATCCTTATTTTTGATAGTTTTCTATTTTTATTTTTTATTTAAGAAACTCATTTCATAACAATATCGTTTAAAAGAACATATAATTCTTTTAAAGGTATTAATATAATCTTATAAGTGAATTGTTCACTTATAAGGTAGCAGTATCTAGTCATTATTTCTGAAATGTTGGTATCTTTACATTTACATAGTTTTGCATTTTTATACCATTTTTATCTTTGACATTTGGAACATTGATGATTCGGATATTTATGGCCAATAGTTTTGCAGTATCTGGTCATTATTTCTGAAGAGATAAAATCCTTCCTTATAGCTCTTGTTGTAGGTTGTTGCTCAGGTTTTAGCAGACTTAGTGCCCATTGCCTGAGTTCTTCCATATCTGCTGCTCTAATTTCTCGACAATTTGAATAAATCATTGTTTGCTCTCTTGAATAATAACTCCATATTGAATTTTTGTTTAAATAATTGGATGTTAACTCATTTAAGATAGTAGCTATTCCAATAACTCGTTTTCCTGCATAGAATGCTGGTATCTCCACTTTTTGTATTTCGTTTTGTTCTTCTATTTTTTCTGGTATGATCATTTCTCTGGTTAATCCAATTTTTATAACTTGTATTATTGGCTTAATTTCATCATAAAGTATCTCGGCTGGTGCTGAATAGAATTTTATATAAAAAAGGGTTCCCTTGGTTATTCTTTTGTAGTTCATGAATGCTTTGTGTAGTTCCGGTATTGTAGCT
>JAJOOH010018891.1:0-21422 GCA_029582605.1 Solanum gracilifrons
ATTTTAGCATGATTTAGTACTTTTAAATTATGATCATTTTCATTATGACTTGTTAATTTGCAATATTTGTTTTACGCGATTTCATTATTATTATTTTTGTTGGATATTTTAGTGTCATTAATCATATCATATTGTGTTATATTTTTAAGGAACATCTTAGATAGTTGTATTTTGGTGGGACTAAAGAAATATTTGAAGTACTAGTAAATTATATGTTTGTATGAATACTTTACCGGAAAAACCTGAAAAACCAAAAAAACCCGAGGTTGAAAAACCCGAGTTTTATTGGTTTGGTTTGGTTTATAAATTTAAAAATTCGACACAAATGGTTTGGTTTGATATTTGAAAAACCCGAACCAACCCGACCATGTAACAAATATTAACATTATGCAAATGATGTATTATTCAATTTCATGTATTTGAAAGTTATCAAATTTGTTTTGTGTCAAATTTTTGGTATGTTTTGCAAGAGAATACTAATGACTTATTTTCCATACTATAGTCTTTAGATAATTTATGAACTGATTATAACATCAACACTTTTATTTCCAAATTCTTTTGTTTAATCATAGCTTTAAAATATAATTTTTTAAAAACACATTTTATTCTTTAATAACTTTATGTCCTTATAATCTTTTGATTTACTCTTTTTTGAACTATTCGTGGGTTCACTCAAATGTGGCTTCTGCTTATTCACCATTCCGATCCAATAATATTAAAAGAAGGCACAAAAAGAAATTTTTTTCCTCTCCGAATTCAGAATTCATCTCTAGAAAATAAAGAATATTCTCAGGTTCATAATTTGAAAATAATTTTTGGAAGTTAATGCTTTGTGATTACAATAAACATCAGTCTAATAAGCTAATAATTCATTAATTCATACTTGTGTTTTCCTCTAAGTATTTTCAACTTCAATATTACCCATATCATTTAAAAACATTAATAATAATTAGCAAGAGATACATGTGTCCCTCAAATGTTGTTTCTGCTTATTCACTATTCTGATCTAATGATATTTAAAGAAGGTTCTACAAAAAACTTTTTTTCCTCCAAAAATTCATATTTCATCTCTAGAAAAAAAATGGTATTCTCACATTCATAATTTTAAAGCATTTTACAAAAGTTAGTGCTTTGCGATGACAATAAATATCAGTCCAATAATCTAATATTCATTAATTCATACTTGTATTTTTCTCTAAGAACTTTCATCACATACATACTTCAATATTATTTATATCATTTTAAAACATTATACAATTTAGCAAGAGATACACGAGTCACTCAAACATTGTTTCTGCTTATTCACAATTATGTTTCTAATGATATTAAAAGAAGGTACTAAAAGAAACTTCTTTCCTCGCCAAATTCATATTTCATCTCTAGAAAATAAAGGATATTCTCACTTTCATAAATTGAAAACAATTTTAAGAACTTAATGCTTTTGATTAGAATAAATAACAGTCTTATAAGCTAATCATTCATTAATTCATATTTGTATTTTCCTCTAAGAATTTTCATCACATACATACTTCAATATTATTTCTATCATCTTAAAACATTAATACTAATTAGCAAGAGATACATGTGTATTCAGATATGGATGAGACTTTTGGTGTACGAACACCGTAATAGATTGTTGTACCACAAGCAAATTAAAGTGAGTTGTACAAATTCAAACTATTTGATAGGCACGTGGATTAAAAAAAATTGGTAAACATGTGTAGCACTCTACAAATTGACTCTATTTGATAGTTCCTACAATTCACATGCGGATTCATTTTATTTTATTTTGGTGAAGCACTTTAATCTACAATTTCTTCTTAGTTGCTTCTCCGTATTCATCTCTCTCAAAGAGATTTTCCCCCTTTTGATAGCGTGAAGAAGGTAGGTTACGAGTTCACTCCGATTTCAATTTTTTCGACGAAATTTATGAATATGTTCAATTTTATACTTGCTACTTCAGTTCGAGCATGTTCCATAATTTTCATGGAGTAGAATTAATGCTTGTTGTTTCAGATACCAACTTTTTATAGAACAAGACAAGATTATCTTTTGTGCATGTTTTAAATTGTTGTTGGCTGATGTTAACAAATTTTTGTTTGTAACAATTATTGAGCTTTATTATCCTTCAGGTGATTAATTAAGCTATACTAAAAAAAGCTAATAAAGATATTGTCCTTTCTGTTAAAGCATTTGAAGATCATTGATAAAGTCAATATTTTTTTTTAAAAATATTGCTTTAAACTACAAAGCTTTGCCTAACATGATTTGGATTTGTAGAGAGTCAATTGCAAAACAGAAGATTTTTCATGTCTCTTTTAGTCCCAACACTGGTGGCCTGAACTAAATTGTTGAGAGAGGTCATACCAAAACTTGTGGCCTGAAAGAAAATTTGCAACAATGCAATAATTTAAGAAAGCCAGAGGTCTTATATCCATTTAGTGATTTTAGCATGCAACGAGGTAAGACATGATCCATACAAGCTTACTATTATTTTCTAAGTCAAAATACTATGAAATTTATTTTGAATCAAAGCTCAGGTGCCCACAAAACTGAAGTTGGATTTTAATTTGTGGTTATTAAATTTTGAGCAGTTTCCTTCTTTTATCTACTCAAGTGAATGGAGTGACTTCCTGCTTACAGAGTTGGCTGCAAACATTTGTTGTATTATTCTCTTGTGTTATCACTTCTTCATTCCAATATTAAGTGTCATGTTGTCAGGACGATTCAACATTTTCACCAGGTGTGTCTCGAATATGGTCATTTGTTTACAATCCATTTAGAAGATGTGTTTGATTAGAATATGAAAAAGATTTGTGAACAAAATTTGAATAGGTAAGTAATACAATTATGTTCTACAAAAGAATTATACTCCCTTTATAGCCTATATTTCTCGTTGGACCTTGTAAAATCAGTTACTCAATATTGTCCTATGATTGAATTGAGGAAGGTCTGACAATTTTGATTTATAATGTTCTATGAGGTCACTCCTATTCGAACAAATTAAAGAAACTCTTCCAATATAACTTTTGTTTTGCTTAGGTGTGAACTGAAGAGCTCATTGTTGAGACTATCTATTACAAAACACATTCCTTTTCGTTGATAGTACGTACGATTTACAACACTTTGTAAATGTCACAAGTTCTTATACTCCACTTTTGTTGACAGGTAGCTGTTGGTTTTGGGCCTTTTTCCCTTTCTATGTGAATAAATAAAAGTCCAAGATTTTGAGTCTTTCTTTCTTTGTAGATAAATTTAGCCCACTTTTGCCCATAAGCCTAATATTATGGTGCATATGTAAGACTTTCTTTTAGGTCTTATTTTAAAAGAATCACAAGAGATTGAGAGCAGCCATATAGAGAGAAAGGTGAGAGCGTGCAGATTTTCGCACAAGCCCTAGCAACCAATTTCAAATCGTGATTCCCGCTTCGTTTCTTATCCGATTGAGCTGATTTTTGGACAGATTGTTTCTTTCAACTTAATATTTGATTTGGAACTGAGAAAGGGTGATTTGGAGTCCTGTAGCTCCAGATTTTTGCTCGTTAACAGTAGCTGCGATTTGGTGTTTTTACTCCTTTATTATTTCTCTATTTTTGGTGTTATCTTGTAGTTGTGTTGCTCATTGTTTGGAACTTTGTTGGTGGCCATTTTGGAGAAAATTTTTGTAACTCTAGTTGATTTTAGTGGAGCTTTGGCCTTGTGGTTTTTACTCTTCACACCGAAGAGGTTTTCCACGTTAAAATTGATGTCTTATGTGTTGATTTATTTTTCTTGCTTGGTTGATTTGTTTGCTCCCCAAACAGTTTGTTCTTGCATTATTTTGTCTTCCCTTGGTTCAAATAGAAGAAAAGGCTTTGACTTGGGTTTTCTTTCGCTATTGCCCTATCGTGCACACTTATTTTGTGCTTGCTTTTCCCAACAAAGTGGTATGAGAGCATTGGGTTGCTATTGATTATCTATTTGAATGATGGAGTCAAATATGAACAAGATGAATGGTAGCAATTATCATACTTGAAAAGGCAAGATGAAAGATCTTCTATTTGTCAAGAAAATGCATCTACCTATGTTTGCTTCTAATAAACCCGAATCTATGAATGATGAGGATTGGGAATTTGACCACTTACAGGTTTGTGGCTATATCAGACAATGGGTTGAAGATAATGTGAGAAATCATATTGTAAATGAGACACATGCTAGAAGCTTATCGGATAAGCTTGAGACACTTTATGCTTTGAAGACCGGCAATAATAAGTTGTTTCTTCTAAAACAATTGATGAACATCAGGTATAAAGAGGGCACTCCTATTTCAGATCATATTAATAATTTTTAGGGTGTTCTTGACCGGCTGTCCGGAATGGGTGTAAAATTCGATGAAGGAATTCAAGGACTATGACTTCTTAATACTCTGCCAGACTCTTTTGAAACTCTTCAAGTTTCTTTGACTAATTCTGCTCCCAGTGGTGTTGTGACCATGAAATATGCTAAGAGTGGTGTCTTGAATGAAGTGATGAGAAGAAGATCTCAAGATTCATCTTCTTCTACTTCACACTCCGATGTTTTGGTTACTGAAGACAGGGGAAGCAAGTTCAGATGTCAGAATGACAGAGATAAAAGTAGAGGAAAGTCAAAGTCTAGATTCAGAAATGTTACATGTGACTATTGCCACAAGAATGTGCATATCAAGAAATATTGTTTCAGGTACAAGAGATATGAAACAACAAAAGAAAGAAGGTGATAATGAAAATCATGTTTCTGTAATGATGACCTTTATGTTTCTTGTGATGAAAATGTCGTCAATCTTGTTTGCGATAAGTCTAGCTAGTTTGTGGATTCTGGTGCTACTTCTCATGTCACACCTAGGAAGGAATTATTTTCTTCGTATACTCCAGGTAATTTTGGAATGTTGAAAATGGACAATAATCATGAAGTTGTTGTTCTTGGCATTGGGATTGTTTGTTTGGAAAGTAATAATGGTTCCAAATTAGTTTTGAATAATGTCAAGCATGCTCTAGATGTTCGCTTGAGTTTGATTTCTGTTGGATATCTTGATGATGAGGGTTATGTTAATACCTTGGTGATGGCCAGTGTAAGCTTACTAGAGGTTCAATGGTTGTAGCTTGTGGTGACAAGTTGTCCAACTTGTACGTTTTTTAGGGCTCCATTTTTAGAGGCTCAGTAATGTGGTGGAGAATGATACTTCATCATTATTATGGCATAGAAGACTGAGTCATATGAGCAAGAAGGGGATGGACAATTTGGCTAAGAACAATTTGCTTTTTGGAGTGAAACAAGCAAAGCTGAACAAAGTGTTCATTGCTTAGCCGGTAAACAGAAAAGAGTTTTTATTCAGAGTCATCCGCCTTCAAAAAAGCTTGATTTGCTGGAGTTGGTACATTCTGATATGTGTGGTCCTTTTAAGGTAAAGTCTTATGGTGGTACACTTTACTTTGTGACTTTATTGATGATCATTCTCGCAAACTCTGGGTATTCTCTTTGAAGTCCAAGGATCACATACTTGATGTGATTAAGAATTTTCAGGCCTTGGTTGAGAGACTGACAGGAAAGAAATTGAAATGCATCCGTTCTGATAATGTGGTGAGTATATTGGTCCTTTCGATAGATATTGCAGAGAGAAAGGTATTCAGCATCAGAAAATTCCTCCAAAGACTCCTCAGCTAAATGGTTTAGCGGAGAGGATGAAAGTAACTCTTGTTGAGAGGGTTAGATGTATGCTTTCAGATGATAAGCTGTCAGATTCCTTTTGGGCAGAAGCACTTAATATTGTTGCATATGTTATCAATTTATCACCCACTATTACTTTGAATGGTGATGTTCCTGACAGAGTTTGGTCTGGTAAGAATGTTTCTTAAGATAATCTTAAAGTTTTTTGGGTGTAAAGCCTTTGTGCATGTTCCTAAGGATGAGAGGTCAAAGTTGGATGTTAAAACTAGGCAATGTATCTTTGTTGGTTATGGTTAAGATGAATTTGGCTATTGTTTCTTTGATCCAGTTGAGAAGAAACTTGTTAGAAGTCGTGATGTGGTGTTCTTTGAAGACCAAACAATTGAAGATCTTAACAAAGCTAAGAAAGTTGATTCTCAGAGCAGTTAGAGCCTAGTTAATGTTGATCCAGTTCCTTTGACTATTCCACCAAATGAAAATCTTCAGAATGATGAAAATCAAGTTGATATTGAAGATGGTGATCATATTCAGAATGACCAGTATGTCGTTGATGCTCCAGTGCAAGACGATGTAATTGGTCAGCAACCAACTATTATTGATGATCCAGAGAGTTCTCTCAGAAGATCTACTAGAGAGAAAATACCTTTATCTCATTATTCTCCCAATGAGTATGTACTCTTGACTGACGGGGGAGAACCCGAGAGTGTTGATGAGGCAATGGAAAGTGAAGAAAAAGAAATTTGGTTTGATGTTATGGAAGATGAAATGAAGTCTCTACATGGTAATCATACCTTTGATTTTGTTATGTTACCTAAAGACAGAAAATCTTTGAAAAGTAGGTAGGTTTTTAGGGTGAAACATGAACATGGTAACCCGATTCCGTGGTACAAGGCTAGATTAGTTGTGAAGGGCTTTAACCAGAAAATGGGAATTAATTTTGATGAGATATTCTCTCCAGTTGTGAAGATGTCATCCATCCATGTGGTTCTAGGCTTGGCTGCAAGTTTGGACTTGGAGGTTGAACAGATGGATGTTAAAACTGCTTTTGGCCATGGTGACTTAGATGAAGAAATTTATATGGAGCAGTAGGAAGGCTTTGAAGTCAAGAGAAAAGAGAATTATGTTTGCAAGTTGAATAAGAGCTTGTATGGTCTAAAATAAGCTCTCAGACAATGGTACATGAAGTTTGGTTCTTTTATGAGTCAACGGGGCTTCAAGAAGACTTCATCAGACCATTGTGTTTTTATGCAAAAATTCTCTGATGGTGACTTTGTTATCGTTTTGCTTTATGTTGATGACATGTTTGTTGTTGGTCATAATGCTTGCAGGATTAAAAAGTTGAAGCAAGAGTTGAATAAATCCTTTGCAATGAAAGACTTGGGACTAGCAAGGCAAATTCTTGGCATGCAGATTGTCCGTGATAGAGATGCCAAGAAATTGTGGTTGTCACAAGAGAAGTACATTCAGAAAGTACTTCATAGATTTAACATGGACAAAGTTAAGGTTGTCAGTACACCTTTAGTTATGCACTTCAAATTGAGTACTAAGCATTGTCCTTCCAGTGATGGTGAGAAGGAATATATGAAGAAAGTTCCTTATGCTTTAGCTATTGGTAGTTTGATGTATGTAATGGTGTGTACAAGACCAGATATTGCTCATGTTGTTGGTATTGTTAGCCATTTTCTTTCTAATCCAGAAAGAGAGCATTGGAATGTTGTAAAGTGGATTATGAGATATCTTTGTGGCACTTCTAGTCTGAGTTTGTGTTTTGGTACAGGAAATCCTATTTTTTGTGGTTATACTGATTCAGACATGGCAGGTGATGTTGATACTCGTAAATCTACTTCAGGCTACTTGATTACTTTTGCAGGGGGAGTTGTGTCTTGGCAATCTAGGTTGCAAAAATGTGTTGTTTTATCTACTACAGAGGCTAAGGTTATTGCTGCTATTGAAGCTTGCAAAGAGTTGATCTGGATGAAGATATTTTTGGGGGAACTGGCTTGTGCTCAAGAGAGGTATGTGCTTTATTGTGACAGTCAAAGTGTTATTCACCTTGGCAAGAATTCTACATTTCATGGTCGGTCTAAACACATTGATGTGAGGTATAATTGGATTCGAGATGTGTTGGATTCTAAGTTGCTTGAACTTGAAAAGATCCATACCAATGATAATGGTTCTGACATGATGACTAAAGCTTTGCTAAAAGAAAAGTTTGAAGAATGTTGCATGATCGTCGGGATGGCAATTTCCTCCACATAGTCGGTAGGGGGAGAATTGTTGGGTTTTGGGCCTTTTTCCCTTCCTATGTGGATAAATAAAAGTCCAAGGTTGATGGTCTTCCTTCCTTTCCTTTGTGGATAAATTTAGCCCAAATTTGACTAGCCCACTTTTGCCCATAACCTAATATTATGGTGCATATGTAAGACTTGCTTTAAGGTCTTATTTTAGAAGAATCACAAGAGATTGAGAGCAGTCATATAGAGAGAAAAGTGAGAGAGTGCAAATTTTTGCACAAGCCCTAGCAGCCAATTTGAAATCGCGATTCCCGTTTCGTTTCTTATTCAATTGAGCTGACTTTTGGACAGCTTGTTCTTTTCAACTTAATCTTTGATTGGGAACTGAGAGAGAGAGTGATTTGGATTCCTGTAGCTCCAAACTTTTACTCGTAAACAGTAGCTATGATTTGGTGTTCTTACTCCTTTTTTATTTCTCTATATTTGGTGTTATCTTGTAGTTGTGTTGCTCATTGTTTGGCACTTTGTTGATGGCCATTTTTTAGAACACTTTTGTAACTCTTGTTGATTTTAGTAGAGCTTTGGCCTTGTGGTTTATACTCTTCACACCGAAGAGGTTTTCCACGTTAAAATTGGTGTCTCATGTGTTGATTTATTTTTCTTGCTTGGTTGATTTGTTTGCGGCCCAAGCAGTTTGTTCTTGCATTATTTTATCTTCTCTTGGTTCAAATAGAAGGGAAAGTTTTGACTTGAATCTTCTTCCGCTATTGTCCTGTCATGCACACTTATTTTGTGCTCGTCTTTCCCAACAGTAGCTCCAATTCTAACAAAACTTGAAGAAAGGTGGACACTAAGGAAACAAGAGAGCAATACAAAAGTTTGAACACATGTAAAGTCAAAGCTGAATCACTCCTCAAAAATTGCTAGATGAAAAAAATACTAGGCTACTAATGATATGTATATACTATATTATATACTATATGTATATAATTTCAGTGTGGTTCGATTTTTTTATATAGAGTCTGGATAGCTCCGGATTTGAAAGAATTCTTAATAGAAATCATAGGTTTTCCCTCGAGTTATCTGAGTTGAAACTCTTTTTGGTAGTGCAGTAACTGAAGCAAAATAGTGGAAGGGTCATGATATGATATTTACAGGTTCCGTTGATCTTTTAAAAATTGTTTCTCTAACGATGTGAATTTTTGTATGCTTTATATGATATATCTATTTGAGTAGGCTTTATGTATAATTTTTTCTTGTGAATTTCTACTACCAGTTTCATTTTGTCCCTTTATGATAACGATTGTATATTAAATAAAATTTAAGATTTTAGAAAACAAAAAAAAAACAAATTGTTGGGGGCCATGCCCCGTGCAACGCACGAGCCTCCCTTCTAGTATATATATAATAGGGGGTTTAGTAACAACTAAAAAAAATAGGGAATCAACACAAATATAATCTACCATGTTTGGAAAGGACTAGAGGTGTGTGCATAACAATTGGGATTTTAACTCAAATAGGCAAAGATTAATCCAACAAAATTGATTAATACATCGATAGCATTTGGCCAAGGATACATTTGATATTCTTTCGAACTATCAAACATAAGTCCCTTGGATTCTCTCGAACTCCAAGACCCTTTTCAATGAAACACCAAACATTGCTTGAATAGATAGATTATCCCTAGCTCATATCATTAAATGAGAAATTGATCGGATTATCCCTAGCTCAAATCCATACAGTAATTTCAACAAGTTCTCACTATTGAGTCTTACCCGTCTCCATTTTTCTTTCTCAAGCCAAAGCGATTTTAAAGATCTCAATCAATATTTGCGAGCACTGGTTTTTAGATTAAAACTTCAAGAAAACAATAGATTAGTATCATACAATAAATTTTAGAACCGATTATTGGGGTTTTGCACACCCATCACGCACACACACCCCTAGCTAAGAATTTAGTTGCTTATAAAGAAGATATAGAGATAATACTCATGTAAGAAATCTCCATTTTAGGCTAATTTGATTAACAAAATCTGAAATCTAAGCTTAGAGTAATACAAATATGAGGTTTCGTCCTCTACACGTTAAGAAGTTCTTCACTATTTAATCTTTTCCACTTAAAGGCCTCTCTACTACTATTATCCCTAATTGGAAAGAAGATAAAGGTACATAATTACAGAAATCCCCATTATCTCCTTGGAACCTTCCAAAGAAAGCACTAATTTTCATAATTCTATTTTTATCCTTCACCTTTCGTCTTTGAACTTGTGCTAAACCAACGAAACGTTGATCTAGGATTGTGGAGTGTTAGTCGCTCCCTCACTTCAACCTTCATTTCTCATTAAAGCATATGCATTGGGATCGGTAAATCATCGATCAAGCATTGTACCACGCAAATTGTAGCACCAGTACCGAGGCAACTTTGTTCCATTCAAGCTAGCGAGATGCCTATTGGTTCCAGTGGGACGTCAGTTCGTTCGTCGGTGTGCTTCTTAAATTTTAAGTTTCAAATCCATCAAATTTACTTTTTCCAAAGAATGCATGCATACAAAAGAACTAGGGCATAATATCCCCACAATTGGCATTCAATAATTCATGAATTTGAGTGCAATGACTCCGTAAAATACCAACTCATCATGAAGCACCAAAATAACTATACTAATTCAAATAGACCAATTGATGAAGAACAAAGTACATTTGGTTGAAATTAGCTTTTCGTATTATTATTGAAGGGGAGAACCAAGACTTGTTAGAAAAACTATTAAAACTCAAAATGAGGAATTCAATGCGAGCATAAGGCAATCCGTGATTCAGTTAAACAAACTAGTCAGATAAATTTGAACAGCAAAGCAGCAAGCAATACGATTATCAAAAACACTGACTATCGGGAAAACGGTGAATTGTGAAATATAGGAACTCCGAAAAGAAAATTCCTTACAATGCAAGAACTCAAAATCCAACAATCAGATGTAAGTGAAGGGACTGTTGGTCATTATTTGCACTGCTCTATTAAGGAGGTAGGTTATCAGAAGGACGGCTTTTTCACGTCGGTAGTTATTAAAAAATTTAGACGATTTGTAGGAGCCGAACCAGTATTATTTTTTCCTTTTCCGTTTTTTATATGGAATGAGGAGAAATTGCCCAAAAAAATAGGTAAAAACGAATATAAAGGTACTCATTTGAGCGTGTTGGAGCAAAATGTAGTTTAAGGGTGTGCTTGGTATGAAGGAAAATGTTTTCCTAGAAAGTATTTTCTTGAAAAACAAGTGGATCGTTAACTTATTTTCTCATGCTTGGTTGGTGAGTAGAATTATTATTTTTTAATGTTTGGTTGGTGAATGAAAAATATTTTTCAGAGAATATCTTTTATTTTTGGCTTGAGACTAGAAAAATATTTTTAAAAATAAAAAATTGACCGGGGGGAGGGTTGTAGGGTGAGGGTATAGGGTGGGATAAAAAATGAATTGTTTTAAAAAAAAATTGTGGGGGACGGGGTAGGGGTGGGGTGTAGTAAAAAGAGCCTTAAATTTGAAATATTTTTCAAAAATAATTTATTTTTTTCTTTGGGGGAGGAGGGTTTGGTTGTAGGGTAGGGGTGCGGGGGATTGTTTGGGGATAGGGTAAAAATATTTGAAATTTAAAAAATCTACTTTTTTTTTATGGGGAGGGTTGGATACGAGGTAGTGTAAGAAAAAAAATATTGTAATTTAAAGATGACGTAGAGTTTTGGAAAATGTTTTCCTTAATTTTTCAATGGACGTCATTTTCCTTAAATTTGAGGAAAATAAGTTGTTTTGAAAAATATTTTCCAAATCATTTAAGTGTAATTTATTGTATTTATGATATATTAAACCAACATAACGTGCCACGTAAGCGGCCCTGAGTTTTTCTTTTATATATATGTATAAGATAAGATAAGATTATTAGTTTGGTTGAATACAAAATTTAAGAATATAATTTATTTATTTTAAATAGATTTTATGATCTAAACTAAAGGGGTGAATAATATATATCGAAAAATCGTTCTATCTTTTTGCCTTAATCATATCATAACATTCCTACAAAGGAGATCGTTAAAGGATAAAATAACAATATGTTAAAATTAAAAGTTACTAAAATACAAAATAAATAATATTAAAAAGAAAGACATAATTGAATTAAAACTAGGGGAATTCTTTTTTTTTTCTTTTTCATATATAAAAGTTTTATGTCTATAAAGTCTAGTACTTTGGAAGCAAATTTAAACTTTTCGAACTCTTGTGATGTGAAATATGCAAATATCTTCCACACAAAAGAAATATCTGCCTCCAAACTTAAAAGGAAGAAGGCCTTACCCTTTTTCACCACATTTTCCTGTGGAAAAAATGCATTCTTCTACTCTGCCCATACAAACCATTCCCACAAAAAGCATAAACAAATTTCTAAATCAAAGAGCTCATTTTCCAAGTTCATGGAAATCCCATAACAAAAATACTTCTGTCATAGGCAGAGCTAATAGTAGTTCAATCACTGATTTTGACCTGTATGATCTTTTTGGAGTTGAAAGTTCATCTAACCAGGCACAGATTAAGCTAGCCTATAGGATGCTTCAGAAGCGATGCCACCCGGATATCGCCGGACCATCTGGACATGAAATGGCTATTATACTCAATCAAGCTTATGCTCTTCTTTCTGATCCTGTTGCACGTATGGCTTATGATAAGGTCAGTCCATATACTCCCCTTGTTGTATTGTGCACCTTTTACAGAAATCACTGTTATTCCATGGAGATAAGAGATGCATTTAATCCATATGTTAATGCATTAGATCATTTATATTTGAGTTGGTAAAACGTCTATGTTTAACCCGGGTCTAAAATGTCGAGAAGACTCAATTAATGTACGATATAGATAGCTAATTAGCTAGTATCAAATGAAGCATGCTCTTAATTAGAGTCTAGGAAGGGGAAACATAAAAATATGAGTCTAAAATGTCGAGAAGACTCAATTAATGTATGATATAGATTAACAAATTAGATAGTATTATATCAATTAATCAAAAAATATTTTTTAACTTCTTGTACAGTAATCAGCATTTGTACTGCTCTTACATGAAGCATGCTTTAATTAGCGTCTAGGAAGGGGAAACATAAAAAATAAAAGGCAAGAGTTGATATATATGTTTCTCTTTTTGATGTTTGTGTATGATGCAGGAAGTGACAAAAATAGCAGATTTAAAGGGGTACACAGGAAAACCTTTGTATTCGGCATGGTGTGGTGAAGATAATGAAGAAAGAGCTGTGTTTGTTGATGAAGTAAAGTGTGTAGGCTGCTTAAAATGTGCTTTGTTGGCTGAAAATACATTTGCTGTTGAATGTTTGTATGGAAGAGCCAGAGTTGTTGCTCAATGGGCTGATACAGAATCCAAAATTCAAGAAGCTATAGATGCATGTCCAGTTGATTGCATCTCGTAAGATATACTATATATATATACACTACTATCGTAATTCATAATATTATTCTGAATTCTTTCTTTCTTTCTTTCTTTCTTACATGTGAAAATTTTCATAGAGTTGTTGAGAGGTCAAATTTGGCTGCACTTGAATTCCTAATGTCCAAGAAGCCCCGAGGCAATGTTAGAATTGGCGCTGGCAATACAGTTGGTGCTCGCACCTCCAATATATTTGATGATCTAGACAAATTTCAGAGCAGATATCAAGGTGCCTTCAACAAAACCAATCCTAAGGTAAACCTAACAATTGTTCTTCTTTTTTTTTATGCAAACAAAGCAATTTACAACTGTTACTATCTTTCAGGCTTCAGAAGAGGCACGAATATCAGCATTTCAAGCAATCCGAGCAATGTCAAATTTATTCTACTGGCAATCACCAATTGGAGGAGCTGCAGAAGCCATCCATGCTTTGGTACCAGTTAGGAGAAGGCTAATTGAACCCGATGTTAAGAAGCTCAGACATGTTGTAGAAGCTATGAAACAAGTCAAAAAATCAACAGTTAATCAATGTAGCAACGATAAGTATTGGTCTCCATCAACTCCTGAACTTGCGGTACCAACAGACACTAGTTTGGTAGTAGATGAAGTTGATTCCTTCCCCAAATTACCGGTGGAATTCTATGATGAAGCTTTCTCACCTAAGGAGAAACATCAAGGTAGTCCCTGGCTCGGGGTAGTGCCATTCACAACAGCAACAGCAGCAGCAATTATAGTTTGGATAAAACTTGGAGAAGAAACGACTGTTAGACTCAACCATCATATTGGTGGTTCTCTAGCATTAGACATTGTCAACAGCCCATGGCTCAAGGTCATTCTGGCAGGTGTTACATGGTATATGATTGGTATGGCACTAGTGGAACTCACGGGGACGATTCATAGTTTGTTTAACCAGGACAGAAAATTGTGAGAAATTTCATTCCGGAAGATGAACGTATAAATAAATCTTGTAACATAAAATGTAAAGTTTAAATTATTATATGGTCCAATCAATTTTTAAAAGTTATTGTATAGTCTAATCAGTTCTTGTCCTAATCTCTCTCAAAAAACAACATATCTAATCCCAGCATATCTTGTTATCAAACCAAACGGATGACACAAAATGTGGTCAACCACACACACATGCACACTAAATTAAGAGCCCATTTGAATGGACTTATAGCTTTTGACTTAAAGTTAAAAGTCACAAGGAATTTTAACTCATGACCTGTAGCTTATTTTGAAATTTTAGCCTAAAATCACATTTTTATTTAACTCAAAACACTACAAAGTATTTAAAAATTATTTTATCTTAAAAACACCAAGCTAATGAATGGTTCCTCCATTGCATTAACAAAGGATCCAACCATCCCATTATTGGAACTGGGGATGGGAAATGCTATTCTCTATAGCATTGGTAGAATTAATTGAAATAAGTAAATTGTATAGAGAATAATAGCTACCTAAACAGTTAAATATTTTCCCTAATTAGCATGCTGAAGCGGAAACCACAATTACAGAAAGGTCAATATAATAGATAGATCATAACATGGTTTCACAAAGAGTTTAGTCTTTCCACTTGCAACAATGGAAAGTTATTGTACACTTGGATCTTGAAAGAAACAGAATCGGTCTAATGGAAACCACTTAGCAACCGTATGTTACAGTTCAGTCATAAATTGCAGCATATTCCACAAACAAAATACAATATCGACACTCAGTAACGATACTTGGTAGAGTAATCTTTTGGTGCAATAACTAGACCACGACCCTTTCGTGCACCGCGATACACTGTCTCAACAATATCAATGAACTCCTGTTTATCTTTGAGTGCCCAGTTGATCTTGTTATTGTTTCCTGTGCCAAGATCAATCATGATGTGCTTGTTCCTGAAGAAGAACATGATAGTTGATGGATCGTACAACTCATACATCGTGTTAAAATCAGGGACCTCTGTTATGTCCACCAGGTATATCACAGCAAAATTCTTTAATGTATCTGCAACTGAAGCCAGCACCTCGTCCATCTGAAATACCAGAAGAAATACAAACCAGATAAAACAACATAAGAGATTTTTACAAATTTTACAGCAATGGAAATATGAGAATGGAAAAAAAAAGAGGAAGTGAAAGAATCAATATGCCACTGTGAACCCTCCTCAGGAGAAGAGAGCAGCTAAATGATGTTAAGTTACTGCAAAGTAATGCATCAATTAAAAACATCAAGTATGCCCATATTGCCCCAACCAACTAAAAAACAGCTGCTGATAAAAGAGAGGTCTGGGAAGATATCACTAAAAGCCGATGTGAGAAGCTACTGAAATGGAGAACACAAAGAATTAACAGCAGAAAAAACAATCCACATCCAATTAAACTGGACAGGAAATGACTAATGCACTAGTTCCGGCAGTACCTGACTTTAATCAGGTTTTCATGGTGGAAACTAATGCATGTCAATCTGGTGTAGGGGGCTGTATTAAAAGATGCCCAATAGCATTCTGAATAAGCTCAAGCACCTAGACATCAGAGAAAATCTAGATATGAGAGAGATTTTATGACACCACTGAATGTTATAGACAAGTGGGGCACTATCTGCACTATAAGAGCTGATCACCTTACCTGCAGTATTGGGTGGAACAGAAGGTCATTACTGCTTATTTAACAAAAAGGGCTCACTAAGCTGCATGGTCTGGATTATGAGACCCAAATAACAGGGAGCTGAAATAGCTCACTAAGCTGCATGGTCTGGATTATGAGACCCAAATAACAGGGACCTGAAAATAGAGTTGTTGATCCACTATCAAAGAGAAATGAGGATGAAGCTATGCACAAAGAGACTGGAGGGATACAGGCCACAAGTTATTTTTCCTTTTTTTAATGACAAAGGAAACCCGCAGCCGCTACACTTTGGGTAAGCACAGGGTAAAACCCCCGCTCCTATGCAATAGCTCGGAAACCACACAGGAGAGGTAACCCGCACTAGGCAAGCCCAGTGTGACGAGCTCAACCCACAAGGTAAACCCCTTGCTTACGCTAGCAAGGGGTTTTGAACTTGAGACCTCCAACATGGAAGTCCCAAGCCCAAACCACTGGGCCACCCTGAAGGGTGTCAGGCCACAAGTTATTGTCCTACATGGGTTCAAAAGATTCAACACAGCTATGAAGGAGCAACAGAGTACAGAGTACAGACCTAATTACTTATAGCTCACACCACAGATTCAGAGAAGCGACATATCTAGCTTACAATCTGTAGTACCACGAAGAGAAGGAAAAATGTATGTTGGCAATACAGGAGAATTAAGACATCAAATACTCAAGCATGAACCACCAGTAGGTAGGTAATCACGTCATGTAGGCACATTTAGGAGCATTTCTCCTGAAATAACTTTAACGAAAATGTGAAACCCAAGGTAGCTATCGTGAAGAAGTGTATCAGAGAAGCAAGAAAGAAAACATATCCTATCTAGGGCTTCTATAACTCTTACCTCTTCACCAGCCTTGGAAGAGGTTCATTTTGTGATGGTAGAAAGGTTGACGAAGGGGTACAGAAGCTAAATTAAATCCCTGAAACCATCCTTTCTGACAGAGATGGGATAATTTAGAGCAACTGCTGGCAGGAATTATTATTTCAAGTTACTGGGAACACAACTATGTTAGCATAGCTTATCACCCTCAATCAGATGGACAGGCTTAGACAGTGAATGAATTTACAGCTACCTATCTGAGATGCATGAAGATCATAGGCTCAAACAGTGGAAGCAATGGCTTGGTTTAGCTGAAGTGTTACAATTCAAACTTCCATAACTGTTTGAAATGTGCACCATTTGAAACATGGAATGGATCTTCACCAGTCACCACCCAAGATATCAATTGGACCCTTATTAAAAGCTAATGTACCAGCAGCAAAGGATTTCTTAACCCAGAGGCAACAAATGCAGCAGTTACTGAAAGACAATCAAAAGCAAAGCACAAAAAAGAATGTAATTTAATGCAGATATGCCACAAAACTGAGTGAGAATTTATAGTCCGACATCAAGAAAATACAAATGATCCGGAAAAAATTGAAGTTTAAGCTATATGGCTCTTCAAGGTTCTGGATAGAGCAAAGGTGGCATACAGATTGGACTGAATTTCTGACCCTAGTGCACCCTGTATTGCACACATGTATATATGTGCTGAGCAAAGATGATCAATTTCTGGTTCAACCAGTAGCAATCTTGAAGAGACGGTGGGTCAAGCACACTGGCCAACCAAGAAACTGTTTGCATAATGACTTAGACAGCAAACTACTTGACTCAATCTGAAACAGGATAATCCAAGATACTAAAACCTCTTAGGAAAAAAATTACTCATTCTAGGAGGGCATGCACTACTTTTTAAAGTTCTCTTACTAGTTTTTTTACTCTCTTCTTAATTTCTAGTTTAATTTGTTTTTGGACAACCATTATTTTTCGTTGTGAAATAAATTATCTGTATTTTTTTGGCATTTATCTAAATTAATTTTTTATTGTGCAGGAATCGGGATCATGATAAAAGATTTATCAATATTAAGAGGCTTGGTGATCTTATCAAGAAATTAGTAGTGACAAAGAAGCATGGAACTTATCCCTGTGTTTTCTTGTGAAATTTGTTATACTTCTGCAACTGGCAATTGGTACAGTTGAAAGAGCTTTCTCGGCAATGAAATTACTTAAGAATGATATACAAAATAAATGAATGATGAGCTTTTGAGTGGTTATTTGGTGCCATAAGTACATTTAGAAGTACAAAGATTAGTCAAAGAAAGTTTTTGAATGGTTATTTAGTGTTTTAAATACATTTAGAATTATGAAAACTTGTAGAGGGAAGTATTGCAAGAGTTGGGAGAGCTTATATAGAAAAATAAGTATTTAGTACTATTTTTTTTTGAGAAGGTAACGTAGGTGTTTAGCACTATATCTAATGAGACTATTATAAATACATTTCAAAATATGAAACTCACCGAGGGAGAGTTGTAGTGATTTATACAATTTATGTTTTACTAATATGATTTGAATAGTTATGTTGTTAATATGATGTTATAACAATTTTCTCTTTGATGAAATAAGAAGGATACCATTAAGAAAAAGCATCAAGAAGACACAAGCATTACAAAGAGATTATCAGCTCTCAGTAAGGCAAACAAAAGCTATCACAACTTCCAACATAAATCTATGGAACTGATAAATTCTAGGAAAGATTCAACAGTAATTACAGAGGAGTGGTTTTACCCACCTAAAAGACTAATCAAACAAATAGTCTTAAGAGAGGAAATGGGAGTTGAGATGCCATCGAAACACCCTTTGTTCCTCTCTATCCATTAACACCACAACATACAAGCAGGAACCAAAGACCAAATCTTTTTGATGGACATCCCAATTTTCTAGGAACTCCAACACACAAAAGCTTCTCTCAAGGAGCCTGGCATGGCTCAATCAATGCAATGAAGAAACAAGTGGTTGATAGATTATGGGTTGAACAAGCATACGTAGCATATGTTGGCTATATGAAGCTTCCTCATAAAATTGTTTTGTCCACTTTCGCTAAATCTCGACAACGCTTACAAAATATTTTGTGTATGCCACTGCACTTTGCACTACTTAGAATAAAAAGAAATGTTTCTTTAAGGGGGGTAAATAAGTTGCAGGAGGATCATTATGGCGTCAGCCAGTGGATCAAACCACAGAGTAGTGAAAAATATCAGACCAAAATGAAAGTTGGAAAGGGTCAAGTGCTTTTGATTCCCCTAGTACCTTTGGTAGTCGGAAAGAAGGAATCAGTCTAGCTAGAGTAATCCACAGGAACATGGTTTGGGAAAAGTCATATCATTTTAAGAATAGAAAGCTGATAGTAGGAGCATTGTGTATGTTATATCTATCCAGCTAGTTTTACTTTTTCAAAGATTGGAGCTAGTAAAAGGGGCACTTTTACTCAAGGACATCAAGACACCGTAGATGTTACAGCTATCTTTATCTTAACCTTTTTTCCAGAAGATGTCTTCACCTTAATTAGAAATTACAGCAATAAGGTTACTGCAGCTATTGGCCTTGGCTTGGAAAACAAAGGCTGAGAGATGAGCATTCTTGTCCTTCAACCGAGAGTAGAAGCATTTGATGTCAATATTCAATGTCATAAAGCAATAGTCCTCTCCGCCCTGGGGTTTCTTCTTAGATGGTTGTATTTAGTTGTGACATTTCTCATATGTTCAAGTGGCAGAAAACACCAATACTTGAGCCATTGCAGGAGCAATGGGCACATGCTTCTCAGTAATGATTCATATGGAATTAGCACAACCCGATTACCGAATAGGACCCATATTACCCAACTTATATTTTGAGCTATTACAACTCTTAGTAGCATTACATGGACTTAAGAACAATAACATTTGCAGCCGCAATGAGAAAATTTACTGATTGGGAGGAAATTGATTATCACTGTTCGATTCATTTCCAACCTTGAGAACAACGTCTCCTAAGGGGATGGAATGCAGCAATTTTGGGTAGATTTGCAATCAGGTTTACAGTCTCGGGTTAATTAGATGTCTTTCAACTACTTATTTTAGTCTCCAAAAGTTTCCTTTGGTTAACTAAACTCATATATAGTTGTAGAAGCACTAGAGACCCACATGGGGTTTTTTGAGAGGGTTTACGAGGAAAGGACATGGAATATTCCAGCTGTCCAATTTAGCTATCTATCGTAAATACCAGGCGAAGTCATATTCCAGATTATTATCCATGTTCAATGAAGAAAAACCTGATATCCTTAGCCTGTTTCTCGGTATTCTGCAAATGTTCATTATGTTTGTAATTCTGTTATGCAATTGCAACGCTATTCGTTAATAAATACAATTCTATATCTAAATTGGAATATCAATAAACATTACAGAAATATCACAACTAATTGACTATCCTAAGAAATTAATCAAACAAAATTCGCAAGAACAAAACTTGGATGGTTCACCTCAATCAAACAGGTTCTATGGTTAAAACTAGAATAATCGAGAATATAGAAAAACTAGGGTTTTCCTAACAAACTTAAGAACCCATCAAAAATTCGAGATTAGGGGCAGGAATACCTGCATACAAGTTTCGTCCCAGTCATGGCCGAAGCGGATAATGACAAGGCGTTCCTCTTCAGCGAGAATGGCTTGATCGACGGCCCATCCTGAGTGAAGGTGTGGCAACAAGTACGACATCTTTCTGAGTCCACCAAACCAAGGGTTTTCTCACTTATTATAATAATAATTTGAAAAACCTAATTCATTCTTCACCCTCCCCCAAACCACCCACTCATTCGCCAAAAAATATTGATATTATTTCTTTTAAATAAAAATAAAAATTGTACCCCATCCTATTTAACTGTTCACTCCTAATTTATTTATTTATTTTGGGAAAAGGGTCAAATATGCCCCTAAACTATTCGAAAAGGTCTAGATATACCCCATTTAAAGTTTGGCTCACTCGTGCCCTCGCCGTCCAACTTTTCGTCTAGATATGCCCTTATGGGCATTAAATGCCAAATGGAATTGCCACGTCATTTTTACATTACCACGTGACATTTATATTAAAAGGAAAAGGGTCAAATATACCCCTAAATGTCACGTGGTAATGTAAAAATGACGTGGCAATTCCATTTGGCATTTAACGCCCATAAGGGCATTTCTAGACGAAAAGTTGGACGGCGAGGGCACGAGTGAACCAAACTTTAAATGGGGGGGTATATCTAGACCTTTTCGAATAGTTTAGGGGCATATTTGACCATTTTCCCATTTATTTTTATATTTTTTTCATTTTGTGTTAGATATGTACATATATTCTTAGTAACTTTTTCATGTACCGATTATAACATCAATAAAAAAATTATTTAAAAAAAAATTCTTGTTGCGACAAGTAAAATATATTTGCGATATGTATATATCTAACACAAAACAAGAAAAAAAATTAGAAGCGGAGTGTTAGGAGGAGTGGGTAGAATATTTTTTAAAAAAAAATAAAATAATATCTAAATTAGTATTTGAAGGGGG
>JAJOOH010018893.1:0-21647 GCA_029582605.1 Solanum gracilifrons
ATTTTATACATTTCGGTATAAAATGTATAAAATGCGTTTGTGTTTGTATAAAGCGAGAGAAAAGTGTATATACAAATACAAATACATATATTTTCATCCTATACACTTATAATTATACAAATACAGATCTTATTATATAAATTACAATGTATAAATGAATTTATACAAAACTGAACAATTTGTATAAAATTGAATGTTTGTAGCGAATTATACAAATCAAAAGCTCCATAGCAAACATAAAATTTGCTATGGAGCGCAATTATGCAAACTATAGCTATAACATACAAATATGATTTTTATGTTTGCTATATGTGAAAGTTGTTCAACTTTTTACCATATGTGATTTTTTTACCATATATATTTTAGGATTATTAATTTTTAAATATATTTTTCTCGAACCATATATTTTAGGATTGCTTAGTTATTAATTTCCTAATACATCTGATCATATATGTCTCTCTTACCATTTAGATTTTAGGATTTCTTAATTTCTAATATATATTTTTTCTCTTACCATATAGTTTAGGATTGTTTAATTATTAATTTTCCTAATATTTCTTCTCTTATATGTTTTTCTTACCATATATATTTTAAGACTCCTAAATTTTAAATCATAAAGATAATCAATTAATAATTTGAGAAAAATAGCAAATGACAATTTTGTCTATGGTAGATTCTTTTAATTAAGGATAGAAAGTTTTAAAGGTTTTTTAATATAATGATAGATTATAGATGCTCCACTAGGGTATAAAGATGCTTAAAATTATATTTAAAAGATAAAAATAATACTACTCATACAGACCAGGGACAATTTTGTCTAAAAACTCAAAAAGTGATCGACCATCCCATTTAATAATTTCAACTATAAAATCACAACGAACCAAACCCTAATGACCATCCCATCATTCGGTATGTGCCGTTTGCACAACTACCATGGTGAAAACTAGTTCTTCAAAGTAGAGAAAACAAAAAAAAAGTAATATACATGTCCATTTTCCATCCCTATATATCATCAATATTCCCTTCCCTTTCCGAAGGTACAATGATGTTTCAGAATCTTATAAGCTAACATCAACAACGAAGGGAAGATTGTTAGCTCAGAAGATTCTGGAATATTGTTGTACCTTCCTTAAGGGAAATATATGTTCCAAATAGTTTGAGGTCGTCCTTAAAATATATTTTGGATTCTTGTTTAATGTGCCTCAAAGCTTTTCTATTTTTTAAAAATATTCTTGCAGCTTTTTTATGATACAGAATAACACAACGGATTCAGATTATTTTTGGGTGAGCGATTTAACTATTTATTAATAGTGTCAAAATTTGCAATAGTTATTTCACCAATAGTTATTCATTGTCTTTTCAGAATTTTATAGTTTCAGGTTTGAAAGATTGAAGTCACAAGTCAAGATCTTGCACAAGCTCATCATTCTAGTGGCAACACCAGTTGAACATTAACCTTCCCAGCATTGCATGTCCAAGTTTAGTATTTTGAAATTTTGTACAATTGTTTATTTACAACAAGAAAAAAAAAGTCAAGTATACTTATTCATATACTCCCCCTGTTTCATTGCTATGCTAAAAACAAATGTTTCAGTTCACTTGTCCATTTTCGCAAATCAAGAGATATTATATTTATTTTTCTTTCTCATACTACCCTTATATTAAATAACTACATATATACGCATAATCCCCCATTCCTAAATACTCGTCGTTCTTACTAAAAATAAAAATTTCATAATACTTGTCATTTAAGAAAATCATGACACAATTACCTGTCTTTTCCATCTTTACACTTAATCATAGATATAGAGAGATATTAATATAGTGCAAAAGAAGTATGACTAAATTGCCCTCTAGTTAATTTTTTTTTTAAAGGGACATGCAAAGAAAAAAGTATGACAAGTATTAAGGAATGGAGGGAGTATGAAGGAGTAGTTGTATTAGTATACATCCTTATACGATCCTCAAAACTTAAAGTACGATCTTAAAGTATCCATGTAAACAAATAACATTCTTAAAGTTTCATAAAATTAGCAGGTTTTATCCTTCCGTTACTAACAACATAAAATCTAACAGAAAACTCACGTAACTTCACAAACACATAACCAAAAAGAAAGAAAGAAAAAAAAACTCAAAGTCAAAGAAATATATAATAGGGGTGTGCAAAAACCGAATCGACCGATAAATCGAACCAAAAAAAGTGTTATTGGTTTATCGTTATTGGGTTATTGGATGAACGGTTTTTAATGGTTTTATAAAAAAAAAATTATCGGGTTATCGGTTCGGTATTAAATTTTAATATTGGGTTATTGGGTATACCGATAACCCATTAAGACTAATAATTTACTACATTTACTTGTACATAAATATTAGATATTAATCTCAATAGCTTACTAGTTACTGTCTTTATCCTTTAGCCTTCAATTCATACTTCAAAGTTACTTTTAGTTCACAACTTCACATTATACAAAACGTCAAAACCTAAAGTAAGAACCCTATTCCTCTTAATTTCTCTTTGTGTTGCACTTGTTTAGTTTTTTCATTACATTATTGTGTTGTCACGTCAAATTTATTAGAGAAGTCATATATTTATTTTATAAATATTTTCTTATTGGTTTAACCGAAAACCGAATCGTTAAGGACCAAAACCAAAAAATCGATAAACCGAAAACCGATAAAAAATCTTTTATTGATTTGGTTATTAGTTTAACGTATTTAAAAACCGAAAACCAATAAACCGAACCAATAATACATAAAATCAAACCGAACCAACCGATACAACCGCAATGGCTTCTAATAGTTACTTCCGCAAAATGCATGGGCAACAAGTTATTCGCATGCATGACTGTTTGTTTATTTTTCAAATAATCATATGATTAATTTGATATTAATGATGTCTCACAAAAATATATTAATTTTGTTTATATTTGAAAATATTCTTTTACCAATTCCTATTTGACTTAAGATATCTACTACATTGAAATTAAATGTAATTATCACATATCCTTCTCAAAAAATATAATAATCACATATTCAAGAACCCAACACAAAAATTTCAAACGAAATAATATCAAACTAAATTAAAAAAATTGAACCAAAATTTTCAAAATTGAACTGATCGAATGCCCACCGAAAAATCACTAAAAAGATTATCAATTTCATAGTGTCTAATGAAACTTTTATGATTTATTTCAATAGCTAGTAGCACGTTTTATTAAAAATCTGAATTTTGTTTAGCAAGTGAAAGATTCTTCATCTTTGGGTTTGGGACTTGGGAGGAGCACATATATCATGCATTTCTTAAATGGAAAAAGGACAAATATACCCTCGAACTTTCAAAAATAGTATACAAATACCCTTCGTTATACTTTGAGGTTATATATACCCTTAACGTCATATTTTTGGATCATGTATATCCTTACACTAAACGGAGAGACACGTGGCGACATCTTAAAAATTTACCCTATTTTATTTTGTTTTAACTTTCACCTACAAAACTAAAAATTCACTCAACTATCTATTTACCTGACCCGAATTAAAAATCCCGACCCAATCTAAAACATCTGTGGAGTACATTTCTGAAGCAAATCCCTCAATCCCGTCATCATCTCTTCTCCATTCTCAATAATCAAGATCTCATCCATGATGGAAAATTCATTTGCTAGAGAAGCCCATTACACTATCTATCAAATTTATTTTCAAATTTACACTAAATAAGCTGAAAATATAAAACCTTTACATATAAACATGTCACAAAAACTCTTTATCAATCAATCACCATATATCAAAATTAAAACCTCAATACTACAGCACATAAGAAAATTTCAACAAGATTTAGAGCTCAAATCAGATGTCATACTGAGAAACTCATTACACAATTGGAAGAAAAAAAAAAGGAAATGGAGAAATGACCAGAAGCCATCGGAAAGCTCTTTGAAACGCTCATCCCCTTTCCCTTTCCTACAAATTTAACAAACTCTTCCACTTCATCTTACGCATATTATTGCTACTGAACTACAGAAGCCACTGTAGGATAGAAGCCCTAAAATATGAGGTTTACTAAATAGAAGTAGAGGTGTACGTCATAGATGTTTTAGATGGGCTTTTCGATTTTGTCGTCCCACTCTCGAATTATTTGTGTGTGTGCTTACAATGTGTATTTGTAGAAGAAGAGGATGAGTATGTAATGAATTGAATAAGCACTTGAGCAAGCGGATCTGAAGTTGGAAACTAGAAGAAACGATATTTTTTTTGTTTGGAATAAGAAGAGGAAACTGAAGTTTAGTATTGATTAGATGATGATGTTCTTCATACTAATTACGTCGCTGTCACTAGCGGCCGAGGCGCCATAGAATTGATCGAGAATTTGGGAGATTTTGATTTGGGTATATTATTAGGATGTTAGTAAATGGGTGGGTATAGAATATTTGGGTGGATTTTTCATTAATCCGGGTGGATTCTTTATTTTTGGGTTAAAATCGGGTAGAGGCATAGGATGACGCCACGTGTCCATCCGTTAGTGTGAAGGATATAAGTGCTCCACTTTTTGGACGGCAGGGCCTCTAGTGTCTCAATAGTATAACGAAGGGTATTTGTATACCATTTTTGAAAGTTCGGGGTATATTTGTCCTTTTTCCCTTTCTTAAACTTCCATATTTTTAAGTTTTTTTTTTCGTGTTTTCTTTGGATATATGAAAATCACGTTTTTTGCATATGATTTTGAAGCTCCCGTTAGTTTCTTAACGGTGGGGCATTGAAAGGATGAGTGTTGTTAACTTTGAGAAATGTTAAAGATGTTTTTTTCTTACAAAAATACTACTCTATAAGGATATAGTTTAAGTAAAAGGCAGAGGCGGACCCACCCTTGAGGTTGTGGGTGCACGTGAACCCGTTCACTTTGATTTTATTTTTTTGTGTATAGACAAGGATATACACGTATATTCTGAAATAAGGAATATATAACTTGATGTACACCCTAAGACATATAATTTGAGTTGATGTAGTGGTCTAACTTCTAGTTGTTAGGCATCTTAGCAACTCGCTGGTTGCGAGTTCTATTCCCTCTTGCTGTAAACTTCTTTTTGTCAATTTTATTTTTTTTCCCTAAAAAGGGCTAATAAAAAACCTCAAGTGAGATTTGAACTAGAAACCTTAGAGTACACTAAGGGTCAAAACCATCAAATCATAGAGTGAATTATGTTAGATTGTTTAATTTATATTTATATATACACTCAATTTTATACTTGTTTGACAATATTTTTCGATGAAGTGTCGTTGCTTCACTAACTCACATTCAATTTTTATAGTGCCCCCGCCGACTTCCAATCCTGGATTCGCCTCTGGTTAAAGGTATAGTATAAAGATGTTTTTTTTCCAAAACTACATGGATTTATTTCTTTATTAAATGATTCAATAATTGCCTTTTGCACAAATTATTATTGTACTTCAATTAATGAACTTTGATTAATACTCTTATTTAAGTCTTTGAGAATTAAAATTTGAAATATTTGATATAAGAATTTTCTTCCACAATATTCAGGTCTGAGTCTACATGCAAAGGTGATTGATTTATGGTCTAGCGCTATGCACAATGTAGTGATATAAAAACTAGAAATAAGAAAATCTAAGAAGCTGAAATTCAAAACTGAAAGAAAGAGAAAAGAAAAGAAATAATTTGGACTATGGCCATTCACAAGAACAATCACCATAGCCAATTAAATAAACTAAAAAGAAACAGAAAAAGGAAAGCAGTTAAACCTTAAAATGATATACAGGTGATATACAGGTGTAAAAGGGGTTGGTATACATTTCAGTATACAATTGATATATATGACGAGAATTGGGCTAAAGCCCAAAAGCAACAACGAATTTAGACCAACAAGGGGCTCAAATTCATTATATCTCTTTGCTCTTTTAATTATTTTGAGGTAAATGTTTGACTAATGTTAGTTAAGTCTTAACTATTTTAATTAGATTTCTCAAAAGATGAGCTATTTTCTTTGTGATAGTTTACTTTAATAAATTTCATTTTTATCAAGTCTCCTGTTCTTTTATGTGAAAATTTTATAAATGACATTTATTAGACTAATATTTTCAAGTTATAGCAGTAGAATAAAACTTTCAAGTTGTAACAATAAAAAATTTTAGGTTGTAACATTTTATTAATTTTTTTTAAAAAAAATAATACTAAAAAATGTTTTTTTAATTATCATAAAAAAAAACGGATAACATTAAGGATAATTAATAATGCCATAAATGTAGGAGATTCAAAACAAAAGAAGAATATTTGGTTTTCTTTTTTTACTCAATCAGTTATAATTAAATCAAATCAATTTTATTTTATTTTCAAACGTTTCTCTCTCCCTCTAATTTTTTTCTGTCAATTTTTTTTCCTTTTTTTACTCAACCAGTTAAAATTAATTCAAAAATCGGATTTTCTTTTTTTTTATTCAAACGTTTCTCACTCCCTCGATTTTTTTTTCTGTGATTGTCGTCATTCACGACTAATTCCAAAATATTTTTGGTTCAAAAATCTTTATTTTTTCTTAATGGATGGATTCTTATCAATATTAATAAAATATGGTGGTAGATGGGATCCTTCTGGTTAGTATTCATTGAGATTTATTATTTGTATTTTTATTCCAACTTTAGTAAAAAAAAATTAAGAACAATGAAACTGAAAATTAAATTTTTGGATTTTGATTGTGTATAATAGATTTAAATTGTGATTTTTTTGCATGAACCTTTGTTTGTTTCATATTACAAAATAATTTATGTGAAAATTGAATAAATGATGTTATGGGTTTTTTGTAAACTGGTTTTTGTAATTTGTATATTGTAAACACAATGAATGTGTCGATTTTGTATTTGTATTTGAATGATTTGATTGTATTTTTTAGTGATAGTGTATGAAATAGTGATGATGTTATCGTTATAAATTTATGAAATGTGTGTAAAATTATAAATGTATGAAATGTGTTTTATGGTATGAATTCTGGTAGACTGTTTGGAATGATATCGGTATGAATAAGTAATGACGAGTGTCCATAAATTTGAGTGATAAGAATGAAGTTGTGGATGAAATTTGTATTAGGTTTGGTATGAAATTTGAATATAAATACAACATATTTATTATTCCTTTGTATTATGTACAACATACTATTTTTTTTTAATGAAATGTGTTTTATGGTATGAATTCTGGTAGACTGTTTGGAGTGATATTGGTATGAATAAGTAATGACGAATGTGTATAAATTTGTGTGAGAAGAATGAAGTTGTAGATGAAATTTGTATTATCTTGGTATGAAAAGTGAATATGAATACAACATATTTATTATTCCTTTGTATAATGTTAACAGGTTAGAAAGGAGGTTGCCAGTGATTTCACTTCTTGAATTTACGAGGATAACAGTTCAAACATGAATTCAAGCACAACGAGGAGGCTGCAAAAACTAGATCAGAGCTAACAAAAAAAATATGATCTTAAGCTTCAGAAAAGTGTTACTTTGTCTACCAGTATGAGGGTATGATTTTTCCTTTATTCATTAATATCCAAAGGTATTCATGTAGGCAATTGGTATGATTACTGAATGAATTTGGTATAAAATGCCAACTTACATGAACAGTACATTACACAAGTAGCTGGAATAAATTTGATATCCATTCTGTATATAGTTGAAACCTTTTTGGTGGCTTGTTTTTTTGTAACAACATGTTAATAGCCAATTTTTGTGTGTGTTAGGTTATACCATCAACACTTTATTTGCATGTTGTTGTTGATGGACCAAAGCGGTACATAGTATGCATAAACACCAAGAAATGTAGTTGCAGAAGATTTCAAAATGATGAGATACAATGCGGGCATGGAATGACAGTTCTTAGGTATAGAAGACTGCATGAAACATATTATTGCTCTCCTTTTTATAGCTTGAAGAATTTTGAAGATGCATATGCGATCCCTGTTGAACCTCTCCCATGCGAGAGTACATGGGATATACCAAGTTATGTTTCAGAACCTAAATTGATGCCGCCTTATTCAAAGAGAATGGTAGGAAGACCGCAACTTGAACGCTGGAAGGGGTTTGCTGATGTGAAATTTAAAAGGTCTAAAGTTACTTGCAATAGATGTCGTCAAGTGGGCCACAACAGGAAGACATGTTCAAATTACCCTGCACCAAAAAATGATAGTTTATTTGTTTAAACGATACAAATTTCTATTTTATTTTATCTTTTAGACTCATGTTTTGTTTTGATTGGTACAATGTATTCATTGTTTTTCAATAATATTTATTGACAATACATATCAAATATATATAGAATTGATATCAAATGCATTCCAGCTAAGTGTTTAATATACTGTTCATGTTTTATACAAGATTCATTCAGTAATCATACCAATTGCATACTACTGGAAATAAAATTCATGCCAGTTTAATAAATAAGGTACTGTTCATATTAGTGAACATTATATAGGGTAATTATGGTATGCATTTGGTATCCATTTGGTATGCAACCTAATAGCGACTAGTATTATTTAATGTAAGTTAGCACGAGTATTAATTTGGTATCCAATCGGTGTCCTACTCTAAACCAAAATAAAGCAAGATGTAATTGATGTTGGTGCAAATTTTAATGATTGCTGTTTTAAATTGTCAGATTCGTTGCTTATAGTATTTATACAGATTGTATACCAACTTCATACATCTTTAAAATATAAAATACTTAATCCACGCTTGTTAAGACAATATAATTTACAATTAGTATTAATTTGGTATCCATAAGGTGTCCAACTTGAATAAATATAAAACAAGATGCAATTGAGGTTGTTACAAAATACATTGATCACTATTTTACATTGACATAATCATTTCTTCAAGGTATTTATATATGTTGGATACCAATTTCATGCATTTTTTATTTTTTTTAATTTTTTATTTAGAATATGAAGTAAAAAAACCAATCATGTATGAATTTGGATGCCAAAAGTGTACAGTTTGGATACCAATTATAAGAAATTGGTATTCGTTTTGTTTCAGTTAATAAGACATTGTAAGATCATGAACTCTAAATGTTGAATCCAATTGGTATGCAGTTTGTATATGACTGTTATCCCAAAAATTATTATACTTAATGTGTAATTTATCTTTAGAATAATGTATCCAATTGGTATGCAGTCTGTATATAACTAGTATCCTGAAATTATGATAGCCAATCTGTAATTCATATGTAGTTGGTATATGATTGGAAGATAACAATGGATATTATATATCATCAAATACTTAAAACTGTATCGAACACAAAAATATCGTCCAAAAGTTAAAAAAAACTTGTAATTCTAAAAAGTCTAAGGTGCAATCCACTATCTCAAATTTGATCTCCGTGCTCTTGGTGTAGGATAATTAATGGTATCCTGAGCATATTCTTTTGCTATGCGAGGTCCACCAAATTTGCTAGCAACTGTTCTAGTTACTCACTCTCATTGATCGCGCCATCATCATTCTTTATTTTTCCATAATGTCATATGATTGTGGCATACCTTTGACGATGGTACTTTGCATCGATATCAACAGAACGTATATCAAAAACTTCATTACTGATGTATTCAGCAAATAGACATGTGTACAAACCACAATCACTGGAAAAAATTTGCATGATCTAATATTTATAACAAAAAATCACTAATTTGAAAATTTTGAAATTAGATTAAATATAATACTTATCTTAATCACTTTTTTGCCTTTTTTGGATATTGGGATTTCTGAGTCCTCATTCGCTGTTCTTCTTCTTCTTGATGGTTCTAAGTCCTCCTTCGTATAGTCCACAATCAATGAAATAACATTGAGGACAAAAATTGAGATGGAAAGTGAATTACTTATTATGAACAAAACACAATAAGATAGAAATACATACCTTGAACTTGAATCTTGTTGAGGCACATTCTTTATAGATACAACTTTTAGCCTGGATTGAGGCTTGTCAACATATGCAGGTAATTTATTGGGATATATTTCCAGCCTTTTATCATAAAATCTTGTGCTAGCTAAAAATAATGGTATAATTGTGGCAAGTTTATCAACTGCTTTCTCCACATTCTTCGTGTGTAGATCTCCTCCCAGCATTCAATCATATACATGTGGAAGAGTTCTGTTGATTTTCTTTTTGAATGAAAAAGATGAACGTTGAAGATGGTGAGAGAGAAAAAAATAGTTTCCTGTAAAAGAGGAACGTGGGGGTGGGGCTGTGGGGTTTGCGTGTGGGTAAAAGAGGAAGGTGGTGGTGTGGGTGGGGGGCTGCTGTGTGAAAACTGGAAAAAAATATCCCAAAAATGGTGTAAGAGATAATGACAATTGATTCTCTAATATTAATGTTATACCTAAAGTGGTGTAAGAGATAATGACAATTATTTCTCTAATATTAATGTTATTTCTCTTACTTATTAATTATAATGTAATTATAAAAATAATAACTAATTAATTAAATAAAATAAATTAAATTATAGATTAAAACTAATCTGCTAATACTTGTAATTAAACTGTTATAAGTAGTAATATAAACAAATTACATCTAAAGGCTGTAATATTAAGCCTTAAATAGATATGTGGGGTGATTTTTCCTTCTTTTATTTACATAATCAAACATGTTGATCGAATTTTACTTGTAGTTAATTATTTAATTTTGTTCAAATTAGATCTCTTTTCTTAAAAATGAATGATCTCAAATGCTTCTTTTTACTTAATCATATTTTAATCATTTTTAAATACTTCAATCATGTTTCAAGTTAACGTATTCCTCAAATGACCTTAATATTTTATTATTTAAACGTTTTCATTATTTAATATTTTTGAATTTCATTTAAATGTGAAAATTTGAAGAGTTGGATGTATCTATATTATAAAAAATTATGGTGTAAGAATGTTACATATCTTTGATCCATTGTGTTTTCTTATATTTAGTGTTGTAATTTGTTTTAATCTTATTCTAATAAATTAGAAAGTATTTTAATTTCTTAATCTTTTCGGATTGAAGTATGGTAAGCATTTTCTAATTTAAAAAATTATCATTAGAAAAAGAATGTGTTTACAAAGAAAAAAATTACTTATTTGGAAAAGAACATTTTTTATATTAAGCAAGTATAAGAACATTTTGGACTAAACTATTGACAACCAGAGGCGGATCTAGGATTTGGAGGTCGTGGGTGTCACATCGTTCAAGATAAAATAATCGGTTGCTTTAATTTTGGATTACAATTCAGGTTATTAATATTTTTCGATTTTTATAAACAAATCAATCTAACATGCATGTTAGTAATATTTTCTTTTAAATATTCTGAGATAAGAGATAACTAAACAATTCAATTTTATTTCCTTTTTGGAATTAGATGCTTATTCACTGAAACTTTGAGAAGAAAAAAATTCACATTAAAATTTGAGTTTGTGTAAACCATCTAATAGTATTAACTTAATATATTCACACTTCATTGATTTTATGTGTTGTTGGAGATATATAGAAGGGAAAGAATAAATACTGTGGTTTCAGCCTAGTCATTTTACTTAACAAGAATGTCACACCCCGAGCCTACACCCCAGGCGGGACCGGCACTCGAAAATCATTGTTGGCCCCAAGCGAACACTTGGCCTGGCTTACTTACTCAACGGAAGACTTAGATATAAGAAAAGGAATCCAAATACAAGATAACTCAACATGTCACAAACTGAACTCATAATGTTTTAAAAATAAACATTTAACTTAGCCAAAATGGCAACTCAAATCTGAACATAATCCAATAGCAAAATTATGAAGAATGAACTAACATTTGACTGACTATCTATGAAGCCTCTAAACCAAGTGAGATGGATGTTGGGACAGGCCCACGACATCCTAATGAACTAAAATGATAACGTAATGAAAAAGGGGAATCCTCCAGAAGCAAGGAGGCTCACCAACAACTCTGAAGCTCAACTGGATCAATGATGCGCTGGATGTTGATCCTGGTTACCTGCGTCTACATCATAAGATGATGTAGGCCAACTGGCATCCGTACATTGAATGTACGAGTATGCGAGTTGGAATGATAAAAACAACATAGGCTTGAAAGGATTCTGAAAGAAACACTTACCTTGGCTCTTCTCAACTCATGAATACTTAACTGAACTCATTTAATTATAAAGAAGTTTAAAACAGGTGCAATATAAATAAAAGAAAACTGTTTAAAACATACTGTCAAGTCATACTCATAATATCATAAAAGACATACCATGCTCCCTCTCAAAGTCTACTTGTGCAATGCACGAATGAAGTCCCATACCCCTATTTATACTAAGCAGAACCCCTTGAGGAACCATGCAATTATTACTGAGGGAGTTTCTCAAACCGACAACCATCACTTAAGAACTATAGTGATGATACAACGTTAGTAGCCCTACGCTGCACGGGCCATCCTATACCTTGCCGTGGTATAGGACCTGAACTACTAAGTGGATCCACTAGTCTATGTGAAAAAGATTCATCTAAAAAGTATGATCATTTTCAACACATGGTGGCTACATGGTTTTATGGAGACGTGAGTTATCTAAACTCATGCTCGCCCCTAATTCGGTGCTCAATACTACTCCCAAAATATACTAGCTATTATGTTTTAAAAACATACTTCTTCTATGATTTGAAATTAGTGCTCAAAAACTTAGCTCAAAGGCTATCTTGGAAATCAAAGTTTTCTCTCTTGCTTTATTTAGAAAGCGATTACTCTTCTCTGAAAACTAGCACAAAGGCCATTTAGAAATCGAGGTTTCCTTTCTTGTTTAAATGTGAAAACATTTTAAACCCTTTGGGAATACATAGTCCCCATATACTTTTGAAGAAATGAACTTCAAACTTTACTCTTTACTCTTTACTCAACTTGGACTTTAAGTCTTAAAACAAAGTTAAAAGCATTTGCAAAAGACTTGTTGAAAAGACTCGAAGAACTATCTAGACTTGGCTCTTGACTTTTCTTGAATTTAAATTTATGGATTCAAGGTTATGATTAATGTTTCTGGATGATTTCTAGGTGTTTAGAAGTCATTTAGAGTAGTTAGAATCAATGGAAAGTATTAGTACACTTTAGAAGAACTTAAATAGGCTAGATGAAACCTGATGAAAAAACGATGATTTGGGCGCATCCCGGGAGCCTCGTGCCAGCCCCCAACTTACTGGGGCTCATTTCTGGCGCACTACAGGCCCCCCAGCCTTTCTGGTGCTATGGGGGCGCGTCGCGCGACCTGTTCCTTAGGCAAAAATTTGACGAACTTTTGATCTCGTTTTCTGATCCTAAATCATTTTAATCAGATTCGTTTTCTCAAATTCACTTTAGATTCATGCACCCTAATCATATACATAAAATCTAACCCAAACAACTCAAGGAAACAACACTTACTCATCAAGAAAACTCCTTAATCCCAACTCATATTCAAGAATGAATTCGATTCAAGAACAACTATCAAGAACATCAACTTCTCAATCTTTTTAGGACAAAAAATACGCTGAATTAAACATGCTTGGCGCATGCGTGAACTAACCCAATGCTATGTGATCTCACATACCTTGTAGGGCGATCTCCCCTGACAAATTCCACAAGCTAAACTTCGACGATCTTGATGAATCTTGCTTCTCTTCTCCTTTCTCCTCTTCTTTTCTCTTTTCTCCAAGCCCTAGCGTATTTTGGTAAAAGCGTAAATTGATATAATTCTGATTAGACCCTAACTTAATTACCAAAAATGAAATAAAATAAAAGGGTAAGGAAAAGACCAAACTACCCTTCAAAAATCCGGATTTGGACTTTCCTTAATCCAACAACCCAACTTCCAAAGGGTATAAATTACTCATACAAACTCGTAATCGCGCAAACTCGGCGGCGTTGGAAAGATCATTCCAACCATATCTAAAAGTACACCTAACTCATCCTGAGCTAGGAGTTATGGCCGTTTGAAGTTGGCCAAAACTCAACTTTTCCTAACTTAAAACAAATTTCCAGATTTTCATTATTTCCAAAAATGACTATTTCCAGTTCTTAGCTTCTTCCTAGCTATTTCAAATTTCAAGATGTTACAATATCTCCCTCTTGGGAATATTCGTCCTCGAATGAGATTACTCTTACTAGGCTAAGGGTGGTAACATCAAGTTGAAACACCCAACAAGCAAATACAAACAATTAACATGCTCACTCATAATTTAAAGAGTACTGATGAGTCCAAAAATTGAACTCATTTAGGGCTTTATTTTAAAAGAAATAGTGTCCTTGAATGCTTGTTTAATCTCAATACCTGATTAAAATGCTTAAGTTTCAGGTATTGAAGTTTTAGTGGAAGCATGGACACTTAGGCGCAAAACGGAGCAAAAAGGGCTAAAAAGAACAAGAAATGATAGCATGCGGATCGCCGAGTTCAACTTGGCGAGTCGTCAAAATGACATGCACCGCCCTTTGTTCAAGTATGCGAAGCCTTGACAGAAGTGGATCAAAAGGCGATGAAAAGAGCAGTCGGCGAGTTGCCGATTAGTTCCGCGAAGCAGTATGGTACCGCCTAATGATCCAGAATGCGAGGATGCTGAAGGCAAGACGCTGAAGGCAAGACACTGAAGGCGATGAGCTAACCAAAGGGCGGATCGTCGAATTCATCGGCGATCCCGACTAATGTCGCCGATCAATCCTCCGCAGCACAATCTGTGAAAACTATAAATACTAGTTAGAGTTATAGTTTTGGGGTGGAACATTTTAGAGTAAAAAAAATTATTATTATTCTATAGTACTTTTCTATATTTTTCTCTCAAGTTTGGAGAGGGTTTTTTGTGGAGGCTTGAAGAAAGGAGTTCATCCTCCCCAAGTTGGAAGTGGGTCTTCTCTATTCTTCTTACTTTGCTTAATTCAAGGTTTAATTTCTTATACCCAGTTGATTTCTTTTTCATGATAGGTATATTTTCTTATTTCTTGATGTGTGGCTAAAAAACCCTATTCTTGGGGTGTGATTTAGCAAATATGTGTTGATATTATTGTTGGGTCTTGCTTGCTGATATGTTAGATGTATTTTAATGATTATTTCACCTAGTGGTTGTGGTTTAATCTAAAGGGTTTGTAGTTGCAAATACAAAACCACCCATGTGTTTTCGGCTTGCCCGAGAGGGAGGTCGCAAACCAAGAGCACTAGATGGATGGCCTACGTAGTGGGTCGACATGAGATTAAGCCCGGGAGGGTGAGCACTAGTCCCATATCCTAACACTCAGCTCGAGAGAGTGAGTGGGGTAAGGTGTAGGCTGGTCTTCATACGGCAAATGGGTGTCCGAGAGGAACGCATTTGAAACGGGGTAAGTTGCCTGAGAGGGAACTTATTTCCATTTAAAGCTTAGCCTAGTCCATATTATCTTGCAAATTTGCTATCGAAAACATGTACCCAACATCTTGGTATCAATATGTTTTGCAGTCAAGCCCCAAGAACCTTCCCCATACTTGATGTTCTTGTTTATTTTGTTGTTTTATTACTTGTTACAAAAACCCCTTTGATATTTGACACTTTTGTGTCACCCTTGATTTACAATGTCTTTAACTACGACTAATTTGAATGAAATTCTAATTGTGTATTGATTCTCAAAACCGCTCTCTTGGGACACTACCCCAACCCTTGGTTGGGTTACTATATTGTTGACGATCGTAGACACTCATACCGTAGGATAGTGTCGTTGGTCAGGATAAGCATCAAAGTGGCGCCGTTGTCGGGGAGTGGTGTTATTTGAGATTTTTTAGTTCAATAGAGTTCTCTGTGCTTCCTAGTTGTAGCTCACTAACTTTACTTTTAGTTTTGTTTTTCGTTGAGTTATCCATCTAGATAAGCATGGCTGAACAGAGTAGTGGCAAACTGGTCAAAATAAGCCAATGAGTCCAAAAAGACATCATGCTGACTGATCTGGCGTCTCAGCTAAACGGCTTGACCACCAAAATTTTCAGAGGTGGAAGTCCAATGCAATAGCAGGGGGAGGTACTCGCCCCCTCATGAGCGAAGGAAATCTTGAAGTGGAGATAAAAATCGTGCCGAGGACACACTTCAAACTATTCTCCAAAAGATCACAGATCAAGATCGGGTGTTGGAAGAAATGAAGGAGAATATTGTAGTGTTGAATCAAATGATTGGATCCCACTCTAGATCAATCCAACTAATCAGGTCATTCCTGAGTGTTGCAGTGCCACATCTCCACTCAAATGACACATTGGGGTCACCTAGTGACACTAGGTCTAATCCCAATAACAGGGAGTGAGACTGAAGTTACGTCGTGCCACGACGTAAAATAAGGCGTTTCTTGGCAGGCAACCCAATGTTTTATTGTTTTTAATTATTCTGTTCAAATAATGTGTGTTGTTTGTACAGGTTGAAATGAGGGAGGTGGTTGAAATAAGATATGGAGGCAAGCAACAGGTCTAGTTGGCAGATTGCTGAAAAGATTTGCGAACACGATTCTATCCGCCGGCTAACACAAGGCATTGTCAGCCTAAGCCCTGTGCAACTCGACGGTCTAGAGAAGTTAGTGGTGCATCGCCGACCATGTCGGCGATTGCGTTGTAGACCACCGTTGGAATCTTCACAGGAGCTACAGATCCTGTGACATTTGGCGAAGTAACTAGACACTTGGCGCATCACCGAATGAATGGAAGACCTTGACTCACATCGCTGAACGGGCGGGAACTGGATGGTTTTTGCAAGTCACAGGTTTAAAAGTCCTATTTCACTCATTTTCTATCGTTTCTTCATTCTACCAAACTCACACCTACACTCCAGTTTTATATTTCTTGCACTTTTTGGATATTATGGCTCATTGATTGGTGCACGGATTTGGATTGCATTGCTGCCTAGCACTTCATTAGCAGCTATCCAGCATCAAAGGTTGGTAGTCTGAACCTTGCATTTAAAAATACTAAAATTGTACTCATTTTCATAATGATGAAAGTGTTAAACCTCTGCTGAGTCTCTCAGTTACTAGGATTACCTATATTATCGATTATGATTTGGTATCTGTTGCATCATTCGAGGGATTTCCACTTAGCTATGCTTTGAGTTGAATTGTTACACGGTGGGAATAGAAGTTTCTATGTGTCTTCGTTGAAATTTAGTTATATATATGTAGTAACATTAACTGGGGTTGCTGGGTGGAAATCGAAAGACAGGGTTGATAATGGACACAATGAGCTGATCGGCGAGATGAACAAATTTCGCCGAATTGCTCAGCGGTTCCCCTAAAGCCCTATTTCACTTTTTACTGCACGTTTTATGTACTGATCGACATGTGACTCTCAGCTGTCAGTTTTGTTCGCACAATACATTTGGCGACTCACCGAAAAAGTCCTTGTTCGCCTTTTGCCCGCTCCCTTGTATAATTTGTACATCAATTTCAACCTTAGCATAACAGCTCAGCTAAGAAATTCCACACCCAGAAACACCATTTTTGTGCCTATTTGAATTACTATTTAACTTATGCTCGAAGTGTTTGTAGAAATGGCTAGACTAAAAGTCGCAGGGAGAGATGATCCACCCAAGCACATAAGAGCACGAGAATTTAGAAACAATGAAAAGAGAGCAGAGCTAGCCATGCAAAGAAAGTACACCAAGGATGCTAGGCAAAAGAGACGCATTCCTTTCGATCTTAATGTGCGCCCATGTGATCGAAGTTTAGTTAATGTAATACATGCCTTCAGAGTAGCTCAGGAGATAGATAAGATGATTGCAACAAATCTTGCTGCAGAGGCTAAGGCAAAATCAAACAATGCAGACTAAAATAACAATGCTCCAAGGACCATTGTTTTACTTCAGGAAGATGCACAGGGCACTGATACCTCAGCAGACAGAGAGACTGCGTAGACAGGATCTTTCTCTATCCTTATTTCTAAATTACTAGCATCTATTTTTTGATACTTTATTTCATTTGCATTTGAGGACAAATATTTTTATTTGTGGTGGGGTGAGGTCCACACCTTTTGTGTTGACATTCATGTTTAGTTCTGTATATATATTTGGGTTGTTCTGTTTTTAATTTTGCTTTATACTGCTTTTCTGTGGATGTTTGAGCCTATGGATCCTGTTATTTTACTTATAAAATAATTTTGATCCTTCCAAAAAACAAAATCGCCACCCGTTATGTGTTCTTGAATGCGGCTCTGTTCTTTTGCAAATTCGAGTCTCAGTTCTGATTAATACCGATAACTTGATTAGTGCTATCAATTGAACAAACATGAATGTACGGCTACGAGGAGGCCAAATGAAGTTACATAGACAATATGTGAACTCTTTGCATCTCGTTGTGACTAGCCATTTGTCGAGTTGATTCTTTTGTAATGACCGTTGCACACTAGCGAAAGTGTATAGTCTTGTTTGACTGAAGTATCGATGCCTTGTGTGTTTAGCTTACTTTGAACCATGCATGAATAAACCTAGAATTTACCCCGTTAGTCTGATTGATTTAGAAAGGTGTACTCTTGAGATGATCTTAGGCAACTTTAAAAGAGTGTAAGCCAAATTTGTCATATACCTCTTTTGTGGCCTACCCGTGAGCGTGTGAAACTCTTTTGAACACCCTTTTGAGCCTTACCTTTCTTTGGAAGAACCTTGATGAAACCTAGACCTTACTTGACCCACTACCTATAACCCTCTTGATTTGTGGTTTAGTGAATAGCCAACTTAGGCCAAAAGCCTAAGTTGGGGGTGTGGTGAAAAGGAAAAGGAGAAGTCAAGAAGTGTTATAAGAAGTTTCCCTTAACCCATGTTGCAGAAAAATGGAACCCTCCATATATATAAAAGAAAAGAGAAAAAGAAAAGGAAAAGAAAAGAATGAAAATGAAAATTTTGAAATAAAGTACAAAGGAAATTGAGGTTCCAAGCAATTCACAGAGAATGAATAAAAGGATGACTTAGAAGCACTAGAAAAATAATTGATGAAGGAAAACAAGGGAATGCCTTGAGAATACCACATCTCACGAGGAAAAGTCACTGAGCCTAAATGACCATACCTTTGCACTCAGCCCCATTACAAGCCTTAGAAAGACCTTTTGGATCTTGAGTAAGCCAGATTGAGAGTCGATTGGAAAATAAGGGCAAACCTATGGGTAAAAATATGCATTGTGTTCCTCTTTTTGAGTGTGAGCGTTGTATCTGATTCTTGATCTTAAATTGACTAATATATGTGTGTGAATATGGAATCATTATTTACGTGAGGACATTTAGATACTTTTTGTTGAGCTTGAACTTGCACAAGTAGCAAGTATTGCGAGCATCAGAATCCTTGATAATGGTGTGTCACGACTTGAATCTTTGAGTACACATTTGACCTGTGCATAAGTAATTTGGGCCTTGTTGTGTGTGTTCATGAGTTAGTCTTGTGTAGCACTATTTGAGAAATCCTATTTGAACTGCTGACCTTGAGTTTGCCTGAGGACAAGCAAAAGTTTAAGTTGGGGGTGTTGATGAGTCCACAAATTGGACTCATTTAGGGCTTTATTTTAATAGAAATAGTGTCCTTGAATGCTTGTTTTATCTCAATACCTGATTAAAATGCTTAAGTTTAAGGTATTTGAAGTTTTAGTGGAAGCATGGACACTTAAGAGCAAAATGGAGCAAAAAAGGCTGAAAAGAACAAGAAATGTAAGCATGCGGATCGCCGAGTTCAACTTGGCGAGTCGTCGAAATGACATGCACCGCCCTTTGTTCCAGTATGCGAAGCCTTGAAGGAAGTGGATCAAAAGATGATGAAAGGAGCAGTCGGAGAGTCGTTGATTAGTTCCGTGAAGCAGTATGGTGCTGCCCAATGATCCAGAATGTGAGGATGTTGAAGGCAAGACACTAAAAGAGATGAGCTGACGAAAGGGCGGATCGCCGAGTTCATCGGTGATCCCGACTAACGTCACCGAACAATCCTCCGCAGCACAATATGTGAAAGCTATAAATACTAGTTAGAGTTATTGGTTTGGGGTGGAACATTTTAGAGTAAAAAAAAATTATTATTATTCTATAGTACTTTTCTATATTTTTCTCTCAAGTTTGGAAAGGGTTTTTTGTGGAGACTTGAAGAAAGGAGTTCATCTTCCCCAAGTTGGAAGTGAGTCTTCTCTATTCTTTTTCCTTTGCTTAATTCAAGGTTTAATTTCTTATACCCTGTTGATTTCTTTATCACCGTATCCATAGCTTAATGAACTAGATCTGGTCCTATCAACCCTGCTTCACCAACTTCAAACCATCCAATAGGAGATCTGCATCTTCTCCCATAAAGAGCTTCATAAGGAGCCATTTGGATGCTCGAGTGGTAACTATTGTTGTAGGCAAACTTAATAAGAGGTAGGTGATCATCCCAATTAAGCTTGGAATCAATCACACAATCTACCTTGATACCTCAAAACATCATCTCCCCCTTGTTCAAAAGCCATCACTTTTTGCTTATGAACATTTGCCTTTAATTCAAGCATTATCGGATCTTGTTCTTGCTTCTCTTTTACTTCTGACACTAATGATGATTCAGTCTCATTCATCACCACCACTCCTCCTTCTGTGGAATCCATTAGTAGAACTCATAATCGTGCAAGTCTATGCACATCTTTTGCTAACTCTTTCTTATCTTCCTCAACATGGGCGGTACTACCCATAGACAATCTACTGAAGGCATCATCAACAACATTAGCCTTACCTGGGTGATAAATAATACTTATGTCATAATCCTTGAGTAATTATAACCACCTCCTCTGTCTGAGATTAAGCTCTTTCTGAGTAAACACATACTGAAGGCTCTTATGATAGGTGAACACATCGACATGAACACCATAAAGATAATGGAGCCATATTTTCAAAGAAAAATACTACAACATCCAATTCTAAATCATGGGTTGGGTAGTTCTTCTCATGAACTTTCAACTGTCTGGAGGCATAAGCTATAACTTTGTCATACTGTCTTAGGAATATCACATTCCCTTATTTTCAACTGCTCTTTCAACTCTTTTAACTCTGCTGGTGCCATGCTATATGGTAGAATATATATAGGACGAGTATTTAGAAGAACATCTATACCGAATTCTATCTCTCGCTCAGGAGGGACTCCAGGTAGATCATCTGGAAAGACTTCTGGAAACTCTTTTACTATAAAAACTGACTGGATATGAGGTATCTCAATACTAGAGTCATTAACTCGGACTAAGTGATATACACACTCCTTAGAAACCAACTTTCTTGCCTTAAGGTACGAAATGAAACGACCCATAGGCACTGTTGAAATACTCTTCAACTCTATAACTGGTTCACTGGAAACTGGAACTTGACTACTCGAGTTCTACAATCCATTGATGCATAACAAACATGAAGCCAATCCATACCTATAATGACATCAAACTCTACCATGTCTAACTCAACTAAATTAGCCATAGTAATCTTGTGATTGACGGAAATGGAACATTCACGATAGACTCTTTCTGCTAGAATAGACTCACCATCAGGTGTAGAAACATTGAAGGCTCAAGAAGTTGCTCAGGAAGAACATCAAAATTGAAGACTTGGACCATAACAGTGACAATAAAGATGGTTTTCCTTCTCCGCCTGCCCTTGAAGTAGCTCATTTAGATGCAGCTCTATCTGGTGGAGCAACTAAATAAGACTGA
>JAJOOH010018895.1:0-14028 GCA_029582605.1 Solanum gracilifrons
TATGAATTAAAATATTTTATACTTAGCTCTTTTTCTTTTCTTTTTTCTTATTATTCTCGTCACTTTAAATTACTTCCCTTTAGGATGATCCCTCTTTAGTTTTTTTCCCTTCAAAAAATAACAATTAATAAATAATAATAATAATAAAGTAATAGAATTTCTTATATTTATGTTCCATGCTTAGTTTTATTTTTAGTTGTCTCGTTATATATATATCTGAATTAAAATATTTTATACTTAGCTCTTTTTCTTTTCTTTTTTCTTATTAGTCTCGTCACTTTAAATTACTTCCCTTTAGGATGATCCCTCTTTAGTTTTTTTCCCTTCAAAAAATAACAATTAATAAATAATAATAATAATAATAAAGTAATAGAATTTCTTATATTTATGCTCCATGCTTAGTTTTATTTTTAGTTGTCCCGTCAACACTTGAGGTCTTCCCTTTAAAAGTTTTTCCTTTAGTTATTCACCTTAATAATAGTAATAATAATAAATAGATAACAGAAAGTGAATTTCTCTTTTACTTGGTTAATATTTTCTCAAAAAAATAGTTGAAGTCATTTTTAGTCAAATCGCCAGTCAACCGTAAGTTAGCGGACATTCCGAGGGTCTAACACCTTCTCGGAATGTACATTTGAACTTGAACCCTTTTATTTTCAATTGATTTTATCTGTTTAAATCTTTTGAAAATTTTAAGTTTGTTTTTTCTTGATTTTTAGTAAAAATTAAGTGGCAACTCTGTTCTTTTGGAAATTCGATTTCTCTTAAACCATAAGTTTGATCAATTTTTCAGAAACTCAGTCATTTTTCTTGTATATATCTTTTTAAAATAAAATAGTTTTAATAATTTATTTAGTTGATGGTTAAGAAAAATAGCATTATAATTAATAGTGGGTCACTCCTACCACTCCCAAAATTAGGCTTAGATAATAATTAGGGGTTCCCATTCTAACTCAAGAGAACTTCAACTACGGCAATGCAATTTGCAGATAGGCCGACGAGTGCTTCAGGTAAAATCCAATATGTATTTTGTGAATATGAGCAAAGGCTTTATGATTTTTATTATATTATTGTTATTAGACGGGAAATTGAAAAGAACGAGTTTTCAGTGGTAGTGCTAGGTTGAATTTTGGTGATTAATGGCGTTGGGGTGGGATTGTTGGAGACAAATTTGTCTCCCACGGATTGGCTGATTTCCAAAGAGATTATTTAATTGAGTTAGGAATGAGGTGTATAGTGTATTGTCATAAGTGAGATAGTCTGCAATTTATAAGTGTTTCCATATTGATATGACTAATGGAGAAAATAATCAGGAACTAAAGTAATTGGTGCCAATGGTTAGTTGCGGGTTGGTTGGTTTGATTAAATTATTGTGAAGTACTAAAATAATAAGTGGTAAATTATAGTTTATTGAGTTAAAGAGTGGATTGCAGGTGAAAGTTTATAGAATTGAATTGTCATTGTTATGTTCATCTTTTGGAATGGGTTTCATAGGTCTCCGTGTTACATTTGTTTTCTTTGGTTAGTTTATTTTGTGGTTTCATGTGTTGGCTGCCACTGATATCGTGACCAGTGGTTTCAGTTTTACCATATTATAAACTAAAATTTGATATATTGAGATAGAGGTAATTAAATATAAGGTGTAGTATATTATATGAATTACATTAAAGTTATGTTAATGGGAGGAATTAAGACTTACTCTTAGATTTGAACTTTAGGAAGTTGATTATAGAATTAGGGGAGTTTTTGGGTATATACTGGACATAGACTAATATGAGTGTTTATAGTCCTGTTAACTTACAAATTATGCATATATACTTGATAGATTGGAAAGGTTCGGAGGCATTGAGGAAAGGAAAGGCATTGGAGAAGTAGCTTGTCTGACGTCAGTTCTTCGGTGGAGGTAGGTTATGGTTTATTCTATTTCGATAGTTAGACTTTTAATAGTGACTGATATGTATTGAGTGATATTGTGAAGTTCTCCATGTACTTGATTGTGTGGTTTTTTGTGGTTTGGTTGTATGGTTTGTGATTGGTCTAAAATTTTGAGACCGTGAAATTTATTATCTGAAACCCTCTCTATCGAAGTAATGCCTTGAATAAAGAAGGCTTGATGAAATAAATTAATGATATTATTGGATCGGAGTGTCACATTCCGACACGGTATAATTGGATCGGAGTGTCACGTTCCGACACGGTATTATTGGATCGGAGTGTCACGTTACGACACGGTATAATTGGATCGGAGTGTCACGTTCTGACACGGTATTATTGGATCGGTGTGTCACGTTCTGATATGATATAATTGGATCGAAGTGTCACGTTCCGACATAGTATAATTGGATCAGAGTGTCACGTTTCGACACGGTATAATTGGATCGAAGTGTCACGTTCCGACACGGTAACATTAAAGGAAAAAAATATTGAATTAACTTAATGTACTCAATCTCAAAGAACTCAATTTCCAAATTAGTTTGGTTTGGAGGCATGAGTCCTCATGTGTGATCTTGATATTATTGACTGATTACGTATCTACTTTAGTGTGGTTGACACTGGTTCATGTGTTTGTTGCTTGCTATGTTCTAAGTGTCATAGTTGATTTTATACTACTATTCAATACATGTTAGTTTCTATTTTGGGTTGACCGATGATATCTACTCAGTACATGTTGCCCTGTACTGAGCCCTACTTGTATTTTTTCGTTGTTTTCTTTTGTGGAGTGCAACGAGTGTATCAGTGACTTTGACTCGCCCTCAGCTCTAGCCAGTCTCCAGCATATCTGGTTCCAGGGTGAGCTATTCATTCCAGCTCGTATTTGATTCTCTTAGTCATGGCATGATGTCCTTAGTTTTCAGAAATAAACTATTTTATTCATTTATTTTGGTGTCCTTAATACTCTTAGACTTAGTATTTGAATATTAGATGTCCTTGATGTGATGACTTTCAGTTTTTGGGGATAATATGTAATAGACCTTAGAAATTTATTTGATTGGTTACTTTAACAAGTTTTGAGCTTTCGTACCTTATTGTTATTCGTAATTGAATTATTGATATATGTTTAGTTTTAGATTCCTTGGTTCGCCCACTAAGGAGGTTAAGTGTGGGTGCCACTCACGACTCATTTTGGGTCGTGACAAACTTGGTATCAGAGCGTTAGGTTCGGTGATCTCATCACACAAGGACAAGTCTAGTAGAGTCTTGCTGAACGGTACGGGGACGCCTTTACTTTTCTTCGAGAGGCTATAGGACTTTAGAAAACCTTTACTCTTTCTTTCTTTCGTGCTACTACTTGAACCCAATTGGTATCTAGGTGATACAAATTGGTATCTAAACTTCTTCACTTTATTTCACATATGGTTAGTACTAGAGTATTAGAAGTTGAAACAACAACACCAAAAAAAAAAATGTGTCCTTAGAAATAGGTATATTTTCTCGATTGACTACAGGGCCTATAATGACTAGTGATCAACATGATTTTTTCTTTAAGTTCATAAAGTTGAAACCTTTATTCTTCATGGGTACTGATTATGAAGATGCTTATGCTTTCATTGTTGATTGTTTTGAGTTTCTACATAAAATGAATATAGTAAAGAGTCTTAGTGTTGTGTTTGTGACATGCTAGTTTTGGGGAGATGCCAGAATGTGGTGGCGGTCTTATGTTGAGTGATGATCAATAAAGGCACTATCTATGACTTGGGAAGTATTTTCTAACTTCTTCATGGTGAAGTGTATATCCCGTACTTTGAGGGATAATAGGTAGAGGGGGTGAATCCAAATGTCTTTGCCAAGGTGACAACATTCAAGAAGTTTCATAAGGGAAGGCTAGTTAATGAACACCATTACTTGGAAAATACAGTTAGTGAAGTTGTTGTAACACGTATATGTTGCTTAGCGAATGATGAAATTATGTTGTAGTCAGAATCACTACTACAATTTTATAGATTGAGTGTATACCAAATAGGGCCATGATACGACTATTAGAACAATATTGTTGCTTACTTGATTAGAGTTATGAAGTGTGTTACTTTTGTTATCGACCTGATCTAAGAAATAATGCAAATTGCTTGGGGGTAGAGACAAAATGGATTTGATAATGTTTTATAGTTATTCAATGGGTAGAATTGTGTGAGCTATTCAGGTACGATCTTCTCGATATGTATGATGTGTGATGGATCTAACAGACTTTCACGATGTGGTTCTACTGTTATATGGGAATGAATACGTTGATTGTCAAGTGGGAATACTAACTACTTAAGGAGTTATATGTTGTATGACATGTTCAGATAATGAGATTCAGTGGTTCATTGATCACATTTGAGAAACCAACTAGCTTGTTGCTACAGATGCTTGGGTTAAGCATTGTTTTAGGGAATAATTTAGTGGTAGATCTTTAGTATGGTATTAGTGCATTTAGGTTGTAAAGTGTATCTTGAGGATTCTAAATGAGAATTAATGATTTTATCATAAGCTCTAAAAGAGTGGATTGATACCGGAATGACAAGTTTATGGGTAAAGAAATTTTCAGTAAGTATACTTGGGTGAATGCAATTGAAGATTTTAGTAAGAAAGTGTGTATACGATTGAGTTAGTCCTTTAGATTTGATTGGTATAATTGGGTTTCATGTGTCATATAAATGAAAAGGTTGACCTTGTGGTGATGGCAAGGGCTAATTGAGCATGATGGTAATAATAGTTTGTGGTGAATTGTGATTGGGATGAAACTACATAATAAGGATTTGTTGGTTAAATGAATTTTGTATGGTAATAAAGACTTGCGAGTATCTAAGGTTGTGATTTTCTACTATTTAGTGGGTAATGTGGTTGTATGGCAAGTTTTAGGAGATGTTGGGGAACCGCTCGAATAGAATTTAAAGGAGCTAGAGTCATAATTAAATTAAGATAAAATTTGTGGGATGTGTAGCCTTCAGAAAGAGGTAAGAGCAAGAATATTTTCTCTGCTTGCAACGATTAAAAATGTATCTTCGAAGGGGTCTGAGAATTGGGTTCAGAGACGCGTGGTTTTATCTGTTTTCTTTTGGTTAAGATAATAGTGTCAGGTTCGTCAGATTGGTTAAAAACTATTGGATAAAACTTAAGAAATGAGTGTATAGACGTTCAACTTGGGTCGAGATATTTAGAATTTTACACCATTGGAATAATTTGAGAAACGTGAAGGAATAAGACCTCTCGTATAAACCCTTGGGGTGTAGTTAAAGGTTGTATTGATTTTTTTCTTATGAGTTTAGATATGGCTGTGAGATCTAAACTAATTCGGTACAGATTTACTAGGAGTTTATCATCAACTTTTATAAAGATTGAGTTTTGATTTGGGTGACAAACAGTGAGGTATGGAAAATTTAGAGTTTTATGTGGGGTTAAATTGCTCAAATTATGATAGATGACTTAAGAATGATGTACAAGGTGAGATATAATTCTACCTGGTTATTAAGAATTTAGAGTTGGATTAATACTATTCTATTAATGGGACTACATAGAATGTTAAGGCATGGTATGTGGAAGCGGTGTGAAGTTGACTTTGGGTGTGATTTAATAGTTTTATCTCGATGGAAAGGTACTATTAAATTTAAAATTAGTGTTATTAGGCTTGTTTGGGACTCGTATTTGTCATGAAATGCCTAAATAGAAAGAGAGATAAACATAGTTTAAACATGTATTTGATTAGAATACTTTGATACTAATGATGGTTTGGGAGTAAGGTAGATGATCGGTGTGTTTATGATGTTTTGTGAGGATTAAGAGTGTTGAATTCAGTGGATGTGGGATTCGATAAACTAAGTATGTGTGCAATTATAATAAGGACTAAATTGGAGATTGTGGGTAGCTAGAAAATCAAAGAGACAGAGTCAGATGAATGAAAATGTTTGATATAGGCACTATGGAAAGAGTATCTAGAGTTATTCGACCTTGGTTATGTATATTCTTATGTGACCAACTGCTTCATTCTGGGCGTGGTTTAGAGTATGATTCACTTTCTACGTCCGTGTGTGTTTTCGCTTCTATAGGTGAGTCCCTAGTAGTAGATTGTGTGTACCGATTCTGTGATTGTCCTCCTGGTAGGGTCGCATCCTCGGTTAGACTTATTCATCCCAGTTATGGAAGACTTGGTGTTGTTTGGGATAGTTAAAGTATACTAGTGATTCTACACGCACAACTTTGCTTATGAGAATTTATAGGAGAGCTACCATGAAAATTTATAGTTTTTTCGATAGACTTAAGATTTATCTCATCATCGATATCATGTTTTGGCTATGTGTGATTGAATGTGGAGACCATGGGGTCTAGTTTTGTCATTCTTAAGGTTTGTCTATAATAGCTACTAATCTAGCATTTCGACAGTGTTGTTAGAGGTTTTGTATGCTTGGGTGTATCACTCGATGGTGGTTACTTGATCATTTCCATCTTTGGATCAGATGAGTTCGATTCTCCTAGATGATTACTGGCTGTCTAAAGATCATATTTTTATAGCTTAAGATCGAGGAACTATTTTGTTGTGAGGATGTAATCTTGATAAGATCTATGATGGTTTGTACATTATGAGTGTGTGGTGGTTGGTTCAGGTTCACTCCTGGTTGTAGCCAATATTAATTCAGGATTGTATCATGGTTATGTTAGAAAATATTTGTCTTGATGGTTGTTTCAAGGTTCAGTGGAAGAATCAGCCAGTTGAAGAGTCCACTTGGGAGAGTGAGGCTGATATGCATAAAAGATATCCACACCTTTTTATCGATTTAGGTACCCTTTCTTACCCTCACCTTCTTTTGATCATTCGAGGATGAACGATGGGTAAATTGGTATCTAATGTAACGACTCATTTGATCGTTTTGAGTATTAGAGCTTTTATTGTATAAAATACTCTTCCGATAGATTTTAAATGAGTGTTTTGGACTATTCGTCACTACAATTATAGAATTTATGGGGTAGTTTCAATAATTTATTTAGTTGGTGGTTAAGAAAAATAGCATTATAATTAATAGTGGGTCACTTCTACCACTCCCAAAATTAGGCTTAGATAATAATTAGGGGTTCCCATTCTAACTCAAGAGAACTTCAACTACGGCGATACAATTAGCAGATAGGCCGACGAGTGCTTCAGGTAAAATCCAATATGTATTTTGTGAATATGAGCAAAGGCTTTATGATTTTTATTATATTATTGTTATTAGACGGGAAATTGAAAAGAACGAGTTTTCAGTGGTAGTGCTAGGTTGAATTTTGGTGATTAATGGCGTTGGGGTGGGATTGTTGGAGACAAATTTGTCTCCCACGGATTGGCTGATTTCCAATGAGATTATTTAATTGAGTTAGGAATGAGGTGTATAGTCTATTGTCATAAGTGAGATAGTCTGCAATTTATAAGTGTGTGCATATTGATATGACTAATGGAGAAAATAATCAGGAACTAAAGTAATTGGTGCCAATGGTTAGTTGCTGGTTGGATGGTTTGATTAAATTATTGTGAAGTACTAAAACAATAAGTGGTAAATTATTGTTTATTGGGTTAAAGAATGGATTGCAGGTGAAAGTTTATAGAATTGAATTGTCATTGTTATGTCCATATTTTGGAATGGGTTTCATAGGTCTTCGTGTTACATTTGTTTTCTTTGGTTAGTTTATTTTGTGGTTTCGTGTGTTGGCTGCCACTGATATCGTGACCAGTGGTTTCAGTTTTACCATATTATAAACTAAAATTTGATATATTGAGATAGAGGTAATTAAATATAAGGTGTAGTATATTATATGAATTACATTAAAGTTATGTTAATGGGAGGAATTAAGACTTACTCTTAGGTTTGAACTTTAGGAAGTTGATTATAGAATTAGGGGAGTTTTTGGGTATAGGCTGGACATAGACTAATATGAGTGTTTATAGGCCTGTTAACTTACAAATTATGCATATATACTTGATAGATTGGAAAGGTTCGGAGGCATTGAGGAAAGGAAAGGCATTGGAGAAGTAGATTGTCTGACGTCAGTTCTTCGGTGGAGGTAAGTTATGGTTTATTCTATTTCGATAGTTAGACTCTTAATAGTGACTGATATGTATTGAGTGATATTGTAAAATTCTCTATGTACTTGATTGTGTGGTTTTGTGTGGTTTGGTTGTACGGTTTGTGATTGGTCTAAAATTCTGAGATCGTGAAATTTATAATTCGAAACCCTCTCTATCGAAGTGATGCCTTGAATAAAGAAGGTTTGATGAAATAAATTAATGATATTATTGGATCGGAGTGTCACGTTCGGACACGGTATAATTGGATCGGAGTGTCACGTTCCGACAAGGTATTATTGGATCGGAATGTCACGTTTCGACACAGTATAAATGGATCGGAGTGTCACGTTCCGACACGGTATTATTGGATCGGAGTGTCACGTTCTGACACGGTATTATTGGATCGGAGTGTCACGTTCCGACACGGTATAATTGGATCGGAGTGTCACGTTCTAACATAGCATAATTGTATCGGAGTGTCACGTTCCGACACGATATAATTGGATCGGAGTGTCACGTTCCGACACGGTATACTAGTTTCAAACAATCTAGTTTGGATCCTAATTGGCAACTTGCAATGCAAAAGGAGATTATAGCTTTGGAAGAAAACAATACATGAAAGGTCATGTTGTTACCTATTGGCAAGAAGGCTTTACCTTGCAAATAGGTATACAAAATTAAACAACATTCAGATGGATCAATTGAAAGATATAAGGCACGACTTGTGATAAGAGATGACATACAGAGGGAAGGCATAGACTACACTGAGACTTTTTCCCCAGTTGTCAAAATGACAACTATTAGGTGTCTCATTGCCATTGCAGTCAAGAAAGGTTGGTCTATTTCACAATTTGATGTTAATAATGCTTTTCTTGATAGTGACCTTCAAAAGGAAGTCTACATGAAGTTTCCTTCAGGAATGGCATCACCCAGTCCCAATCATGTTTGCCGGCTTCAAAAGTCACTATATGGGCTCAAACAAGCTTCAAGGCAATGGTATGCCAAGCTTGCAGGAGCCCTGACTTTTAAAGGATATACAACATCTCTTAATGACTATTCTTTGTTTTTCAAGAAAACAAGGGATCTGATTTCAATTATTGTTGTCTACGTTGATGATATTTTGATTACCGGGGATGATCCTTTTGAAATTGCCACTATGAAGGATTTTCTCAACTCTGAATTCCAAATCAAGGACTTAGGGGAGCTTCATTATTTTCTTGGCATAGAAATTTTAAGGGGAGAACATGGTTGTATTATCAGTCAACGAAAATTCACACTAGATTTGTTATAAGAATTTGATTGCACATCTCTACCTACAGTCTCCTCTCCACTTGACACTTGTTCTAAGCTCACTAGTTCATCAGGACCTTTACTTGCAGATCATTCCATTTATAGGAGATTAGTGGGTAAATAACTATCTCACACATACACGGCCAGACCTTTCATTCTTAGTCCTCACTCTTAGTCAATTATGCAATAGCCGTGTCAGGGCCATTTTGATGCTGCACTTCGAGTGATGAGATATCTACGACTCAATCCAAACCAAGGTCAGTTCTTCAATCCTACATCATCATATTTCCTAATTGCTTTATGTGATGCTGACGGGGCATCTTGTCGAGATAGTTGGAGATCTATTAGTGGTTTCTTTATTAGCCTTGGTGGCTCACCAGTTTCTTGGAAGTCCAAGAAACAAGCCTCTATTTCACTATCTTCCGCTGAATCAGAATGCAGGTCTATGAGGAGAGTTACTGCGGAACTTACCTGGTTAACCCGACTTCTTGTAGATCTGTCCATTTCTCCATCATTGTTTGTGCCTCTTCACTCCGATAGCCAAGCTGATATTCATATTGCGAATAATCCGATGTTTCACGAACGAACCAAGCATGTTGAGCTTGATTGCCACTTCGTGAGACAACAGTTCCTTTCCGGGTTGATCTCTCTATCTTTTGTTACATCCTCTGCTCAGTTGGTTGATCTGTTCACAAAGGCTCTCTTCGGTCCTTCACACTTCTCGATTCTTTCCAAGTTGGGTGTCGTTTCTCTCCCCTCCACCTTGAAGGGGGGTGTTGAGAATCAAGAACATCATGATTATGGCCATGGTGATTTTACAGAAAAAGAAAAGAAGGCGATGAAAGGAAACAATTCAAAGTTCTCCTAGTTTCGGACAAAAACAACATAGGCATACAAAAGGTCCAAAGGACGCGTGGCAACATCAGAGGCAAAGATCTCTTATTGAATCAAATTAATCAGAGCCATCCAGCTGTATGCTACAGTTGTACAATTCTAGATATTTCTCAACCATAGCACATGTATGGCAAATGACAGCCGTTTGGAGTTTGTTAGAAGAAGACCAATAATGAAATGACAAGTGTAAATACATATTGCATTAATTTCATAGTTCACACAATTTAGGATAGAATAGAATTTGTATATATACTAGAAGGCTGTACAGTGAGTTTTTTCATGAAGAAATACACAGAAAATTTCTCCACATTGCTTATGTTTTCTAACATATATATATATATATGTAAATATTTTTAATTCATTGTTAAAATAGAAAATCTTTATACTACTTATAATTAGATCTAGTTAATAAATCATGTCACTAACCTAACCTAAAAGGTAGGCATTTTTTGTTTCTCAAAAATGTTGTTACATACATGTGGTGGTCTATAAATTGGAGATAGAGTAAGCAAAATATGCACACAACACACTCAAATTAAAGATGAAGTTGATTAATAATTTGAGTTTCCTCTTACTCTCTTTGTTTCCCTTTGTTGCCTTTTGTCGATCTTTCACTTCCAACAATCCCATTGTCCTTCCCACAACTACTCATAATAATAATAATAATAATAATAATAATAATAATAATAATAATAATAATAATAATAATAATAATAATAATAAATAATAATAATAATAATAATAATAATAAATAATAATAATAATAATAATAATAATGATGATGATGTAGCCCCTCAAGTGTTGGACATGGACCGCCTACCACACTACGTACATTGGTGAAAAGTACATTATTCATAATCCTCTCATTGGAGGCGGATCCGTATACTTGGCCAATATTGGACACCTTGAATGCCCAAACACCGTGTTGCTAGCTAGCTATGTTCGAATATGCATGTCCTTTAATTATCATGCATATCCTATATATACATTTAATTTGTGTTTCTATGTGTGATCCATACATACTTTCATGCTTAACCATATAATAAAGGGTGGGTGTCAGATATGGGGACGGATTGAATTATAATGAGATGATAAATGAATAAGTTTATGATTCAATCTAAATATTACTTGGACGGAAGGAAATGAATTGGGTTTAAGATAGCTAAATTATGGGCCATGAAACGAGCTGCCCATCCAACTCTTACTAAGTCTAAATGTTTTTTTTCTCACTCGATGTTCGGAATTCACCTCCGACTAAATTTGGATCGCGCTCTGCAGGGCCTATTCGAGTGTGGCGCTCCCAACATAATTTTCTCTATATCCAGGGCTCGAACCCAAGACCTATGGTTAAGGGTGAAGCACTCCCACCAGTACACCACAACCCTGGTAAGTCTAAATGTTACTTGGGCGGAAGACCGAAGACTGTCATAGCTATGAATGTTGTGTATGCCATTAATTATGAGTCAGAGAAGCACCCTAGCCAAAGACCCTATTTTTTTTAATATAAATGCTTTTTAAATTTGTGAAAAATAAGTTTGAAACAAATTATTATTCTCCCTGTCCAATAATAGTTGTCCACTATTGACATTGCACACTTCTTAAGAAACTATAAATAGTAGGATGATTTTACTATATCACCCTTTGAATATAATAAATATAGTGTCTTAAAAAATGTAATACAGAAAATTACTATAATCAAAGATAAGGGTAAATTAGTAACTAAGTGTAAAATTATACATTGATTTCATAGAGTGAACAAGTATTGTTTGACATTCCAAAATAGTATAATGGATAACTATTGTTGGACGGACACTACATCAAAAATGATCTTCAGTGGCAACTAATTAACGGCAATGGCTCAATTGCCGCTAAATATGTATTTTTAGCGACAATTAGCACTCTTTGTATATGTCCCTAAAGTGTTTAGCGACATTGGATCTAATGACACTTAACTAATGCCAATAAATACTTTAGCACTCTTTATTAATGTATCTATTTATTTCCGCTAAAAGTGGTTTTTATTGCCGTGAAAATAGTTATGTTAACATTTTCTTGATTTCTTCTATTTGTATAGGGTTAAGAGAATAAAATAACTATCATTTTTCTATAAATAAAAAAACTAGCACATCATTCATTCTTAGTAAAAAATTAATCCCTCCAAAATTAAGAGAAGGGGTGTACAAGACCGGGTTGATTTGGGGTTTTCAAATATCAAACCAAATCATTTTTGTAAAAATTTAAATTTATAAACCAAATCAAACTAATAAAATTTGGATTTTTCTGGGTTTTTCAACCTCGGGTTCGTTCGGGTTTTTCAAATACCAAACCAAACCATTGTGTCGAATTTTTAAATTTATAAATCAAACCAAACTAATAAACCTTGAATTTTTTTTTCAGATTTTTGGAATTTTTCGGTAAAGTTTGCATACAAACATATAACTAACTTGTGCTCCAAATATTTCTTTATTTAGTCCAACCAAAATACAATTATCTAAGGTATTTCTTAAGAAAATAACACAAAATATGAGATGAGAATATTCAATAAAAATAATAATGAAATCATCATATAAAATAAATATTGCAAAGTCATAATGAAAATGATCATAATTTAAAAGTACTAAATCATGTTAAAATAAGTTTAATAAGTATTAGTTACATTACTGAATATTTAAGTAAAATTAAAATTAGATTATGTAATTTAATTGTCTAAACCAATGTAAAACTAAAGAACAAATATTCAATATTATTGTCAATCTAGTGTTGAATTGATTTTCTTTTTGCATTAGTATTAATTTGATTTTGATTTAAGTTTTATTATAATTATTAACATCTATGAACTATAATCTCTATTGGACCATTCCAAATTCTAAGTTTTAAATTTGAAATAATATATTAAAAGATAAAAACTATGAAATAGTATAAGAAGTATTTTAAAATTATATCAAAGTAAATATTTTTATGTATAAAATAAAATTTTAAAATTACATATATAATGTCGGGTTGGTTTTTTTTAGTTAAAATCAAACCAACCCAAATATAATCAGGTTGTTTTTTCAATACCAAACCAAGTCAAATCAAATCACTAGTCAGGTTTTTATTTCTAGTTTGACTCAGTTTGCGGTTTAGTTCTGTTTTTGGTTTGGTTTTGTACACCCCTAAGTAGGGGTGTTCACGGGTTGGTTTGGATCGGTTATTGGTCAAAACCAAAACCAAACCAACTTAATCGGTTTTAAAATTATCAAAACCAAACCAAACCAAATATAATATACATTTATCGGTTTGGTGATTATCGGTTTCAGTTTGGTTTGATTCGGTTATTCGGTTATTAACCATACACAAAAATAAAAGAAATAATTCATTTAAAATGTGAAAAAAGTGATAACAATCCATTCAAAACGAAAAATAGTTAGAATGACTTAGATTACTAAACTTTCAATCAATAAATTTACTATCAATAAAGCTTTAAAATTCACTATATTGGCCTAGAAGGAAGAGACAATAACATTTTCAGTCCCACAAAGAATTGACATAGACACTCATATATATGAAATCAATAAGATAAATATTTCATCTTGGGCATTTTTGCTTTCAATAAGTAAATTATAAAGAAATTTTAATGAAAATATGTATAAGATCCTTAAAATTGTTTATAAAAATAATATATTAAGTATGTATATTAATAAAATATATGTATATAATTCATCAGTTCGGTTCGGTTATTTCTTCGGTTTTTTCCGAATAAAACCATAACCAAACCAAATACTATCGATTTTCAAAAATCTAAAACCAAACCAAACCAAACCCAAATAAAATCGGTTTTATTTTATCGGTTT
>JAJOOH010018896.1:0-13667 GCA_029582605.1 Solanum gracilifrons
AGTATTTCATTATGATTTCTTACCATAAATGCGGCTGACCTATGTTTTGAAGTTGACCTTCTTATTACCCCTAAGTTTAATAATTCTTTTATTTGATCTTCAAATTCTCTCAGGTCTTCATTTGTGGATTCTATTGAAGCAGTTTTAACAGTATACTCTGGGTTAATAATATCAAGTTTGCACGTTATCTGATTTGCTTTCCAGTGCTTCAGGGGTCTTTCTCCAATTATATCTAATTTATCTAAGATGGAAATTACTTCCTCTAGGTCTTTCTGATTTTTTATGACTCCTATATGTTGTAATCATTTTCTGAAATTATAAAGTTCTGTATTTATTTCTATTAGATCATAACTTTTTTCTATTTTTATATCAGATAAACTTAGTTCTAATAATTCAATTTCTTCTTTGATAACATGTATTTTAGTACAATTGCACTCTTCTCCTTTATTACATTTTAATGTATTTGTATTAGATTTATCAGTATTTTTAAGATACCTTGATTTTGTTGGAACTGGTTCTGTTGTTATGGAGCTTTGAGTCATATTTTTAGAAAATAATACTCCGTCTCTAGTAAGGAGACAGCTTCCGTTGTTATGTAATATAAAATCTAAGTCTAAAACAAAGTCTATTTTAATATTTAAATTTCTAACCCATATTTTTTCTAATTTATATGTGGGTTTATAGAAGTCTGCACATATATTTAAAAAACTTATTTGAGCATTACTAACATATTTGAAGATCCATCCATTTGCATGGCGCTTTGTGGCTCAGGAAATTCTTTTATTATTTCTGAAGGCAAGATGCTTCTATTTATTATACTTTTTGTACATCCAGAGTCTACTAGAGCTAAAGTTTTTATTTCATAATTTTGAATTCTTATTCTTGTTAGTATTTTGATAGTATTAATTTTCTTGTCTTCATTACAAATTAATCCTTCAAATGATTTGTAGTCCTCTTTTTCATTTAAGAGCTCAATTTCATCTTCCGTCGTTGTATTTTGATTTGTTCTTTCTACTTTTTCTTTTCCTTTTTCTAATTTGCTTATTCTGTCTTCTAAACTATCAATCATTTTTTCTAAAGATATTAGTGTTTTTTCTTTTGTATTTATTGTCTGGTCTATAACTTTGATGTTAAATATCTTATCGATGCACATAAGGCATCCTTCTATATAGCAATTCATACATTTAGCTCTTCTGTATTTACTGGGGTATCTTGTGCAATTAAAGCATTTTTGACTATCTAAACCTTTCCCTTTGAAAAATTGGTGATCGAATTGTATATTGACAAATGTAAAATCTTTGATATTTAAGTCTAATTTTTCTAATCCTATTTCGTTTATTAAAGTTTCTTCTTCTGAATCAGACGAATCTTGTTGTCTTCCTTCTAAGGCATCTATTTGTCGTCATATAGAACGCTTAACTTAGTGGATCTACTAGCTTAACTTATGTGATCATCTAAAAAGTATGACCCATTAATACCCATGATGGCTTCATGGTTTATGGAGACTTGAGCTAATATGAACTCGCATCCTCATATCGGTGCTCAATACTACTCCCAAAAATATACTTAGCTCATATGTTTTAAAACAACTTCTTTCTTTGATTTGAGATAATTACTCAAAACTTAGCTTAAAAGCTCTCTTGGAATCGATGTTCCCTTTTCTTTCTCAAAATGTGAAAACATTTTCAAACTCCTTGGAAATACTTAGTTCCCATATACTTCTTTGAAGAAAATGAACCTTACTCTTACTCTTTACTCAACTTCAAAGCTTAAGTCTTAAAACAAAGTTTAAACATTTGTAAAAGACTTCTTAAAAATGATGGTTCACGCCGAATTATGGACTTGAACGACTCAATGCAAGGTTTTTAATAACCGTAAATAGAACTCAATACTTAGAACTCAAGAACTTCAATGATACTACTCTTCTCTAGAATACTCAACTCAAAGGATTCATGCGGAATTATGAGTGTGGACTACTCAACTTAAGGACTCAAAGATACTTCTCATCTCAAGATTGTTCGACTTATAAGGTTCATGCGGAATTATGAGCATGAACAATTCAACTTAAGGACTTCATGGGTAACATGTAATAGTCCCATGATTAGAAATATAATCTCAAAGGGGATTAGGAACTCAATACTCAAGACTTAGAAGTTGAAGGTATTACCTTTCTCAATGATACTTAATTTATAGAGTCCATGTGGAATTTATGGGCATGAATGACTCGACTAGAAGGCCTACAACCTACATGGAACTCATGTATACGACACTTCTCATTCTCTTACTTACTACCTTTAGACTTAGTTCAAATCGATGGTTGATCTCAAAGGATTCACAATTGAATTCAATGGCTTTCTTGAACTCTAATTTGAACTCTCTCTTGAATGTGAATTTTGAATTCAAGAGTTATGGTTCACGATATGAAAGATCTCATTATGACAAAGTAGACTCATGAGTACATTCTCCTCATCCTCACACTCACTTGCTCGAGTCTTGAAACAAGTTACTAGAAGTTATAGAAGACTCCACAAAAGGACTCAGAGGGACTTTCTTAGAATGTTCAAAAAAACTTTCAAAACTTAACTCTTAGCTCTACCTTGAATTTGAATTATGAATTCAAGGTTATGATCATGTTATGAATGATTTCTAGGTGTTTAGAAGTAGCTTAGAGTAGTTAGAATCGAAATGGAAACGGGGTAATCGACGACAAACTGGATGGGGCAGGCGACCCTGGCTCTATGAATGACGCGGGGCACCAACCCCTAAACTTCAAAGAAGGGTTTGGGGCTCTCTGGCTGGCGCATTGCGCCAGGCCCCAACCCAGAAAATCCGACGAATTTCCTTGCTCGTTTTCTCACCCTAACTCACCTAGAATCGAACGGTTTCTTCCCCAATCACTTGGATTCGATTACTTAACATATGTACACTCTAATATACTCAAAACAACACTCAAATTACTACATTTCATCTAAACCCCAACACAACAAGATTTAGAATGAACTTCAAGAACACCTATCAAGAACTCATCAAAAACTCTAATCTTTCAACCGCAAGAATGAAATTTCGCTGAAAATAACATGATTGGCGTGTGGCTGAACTAACCCAACATTGTGGAAGCTTACATACCTCTTAGGGATCAAACCCATGGCGAAAATCCGCTGCAACACGCAAGAATCTCAACTAACGCTTGATCCTCTCCTCTTTTCTCCTCTTTTCTCCTCTTTTCTCTTCTTGAACTCTAAACTAAAACCCTAGGAGTATTTTAGAAATATAAAATTGAAACTAATAGGATTAGACCCTTAAAACCTTACTAAAAATGAATTAAATCTGATTTTGTAAGGAAAAGGCCAAAATACCCCTTACTATTTTCGGCTAACTTTCCTTAACTGGACAGCCTAACTTCAAAAGGCCATATCTCACTCATCCGACCTCGAAACTTAGAAAACTTGGCAGCGTTGGAAAGATAATTCAAAGGTCTTGTAGAACATCTAAATCATCCTGTGCTAGGAGTTATGATCATTTCAAGTTGACCCAAAACTCATAACTGAAGCATAACTTGCAAAATTTCAGATTTTGCTATTACCAATTTAGTTCTTTTTTGAACTCAAGGTGCTACATCTAGTGAACTTAACACTTAAGAAATTTTAATTCCTCGGTAAAATCCTACTCACAATGATGGATGGTTCGAGTCTTAATTCAAAAAAATTCTGGGTTGTTACAAGTCGTTTGGCAGAGTATATTAGAAAAAATAATGCATGCATTTTTATTTTTATTTTTACCCTCCCTAGGAGCTCCCACCCCTTTTGCTCCCTTGGTGACTCAAACTCGCAACCTTCGGGTTGGAAGTAAGGGGTGCTTACCATCCGAGCAACTCCCTCTCGTCAATAATGCATGCATTAACTTTGTGTATTAGTAGTTTTTTTGCTTGGTATGCTTTTTCATGCTATGTAAACATTAGTTATACATTCTATTGTATATTGAGGAGTGCATTACTAATACCATGGATTTTTAGGTAGCAGTAATGCAAAGTGATTTAATACATGTATTAGCATGGTTAAAGACCCAATTAACCCTCAAAAACACTTTTACATCTTTTCCACCATAATTGTGGAGGATATTTTTGTAAATAAATATTTTTATACAATGCATACTATTTTTAATACACCAAACCAAACAATGCATAAAAAAGAATTTATGCATAACTAATGCAAGCATAACTAATAATACAAGTATTACTAATATAAGCATTACTAATATAAGCATTACTAAGACACTCTATTGAGCATTATTTTTATACACTCTAATACTTGTGGTTATTCATATTTTATGATGGATAATATAAATTAATTTGGGAAAATAACATAGTTAAGCAAACATATATTAGTTAATTAGTTATCATAGCTATAGTTTTAGTTAATTACCACTCGTGACCAACATTCAATAATAATTATGTGGGGATGGGGTTTCGAGTTTGTATAATTCGGAATTTGTATAATATAATTTGTATAACTTTTGTATAATGTAATTTTGTATAATATAATTTGTATAACTATTTAAAGTTCAGTTATTTGTGTTTGAATAAATTCGTTATTTCAAGTTTATACAAAAATAGCTCAATTATACAAACGTAGCCGTGAATTATACAAACGAGACAACTTAAACTGTAGCTACAACATGTAACTATGCAAACTATAGTTATAGAGCATAATTAAATTTATTATAGTGATTATTTGCGAAAATTCCCTAATTAATTTTTACTTAACCTATTATTAAAATGGCAAATAGCAACTATTTTACTACCTTTAGGCTCTAGCCGTACGTCTAAGTGATCAATACTGTGTACTCTCTTAGCTCTCTCTTTTTGGGATTCTCATCCAGTGTTCGGTATCCACATTCGAGCCCGACTAAATCCGAATTCGCGTCGAAAAGTTCCACATTGAAGGATAAAACGCTTTCTAACAAAAAGGACTCTGTATCCAAGGGGGCTCGAATGCAGGACCTCTTGGTTAAAGATATCCGTCTAATATGAGACAAAGAGAGTATTCTAAAAGTTAAAAAGTAGTTGGACCCCAAAATCTTAAATGAAATGTGGTGGGTGCTTTGAGGTACGTGTGAGCATGGCAGTATATCCTTTGTTGCGTTCACAATTAATTTATTTGATTAGATAGCCGTATATGTCTCCATCTCATATTTGTCCTTTTAAAATATGAAACCTCTTCCCTAGAAGGGACTGTATTTGCTATCAATTTCAATGTGAGTATTTAATAAATAGCTCACTCTTTTTAAAATGTGTGCCTTTATTTGACATGCATATATGTTCTAATTAGGACGATCTTATAAATAATTTTTTTTATTTGGGGACAGAAAAAGGAGAATGGAGAGGAAATTACAAATTGGGAATCGAACTCTCATTAGATGATTTATTTATAATTATTAGAAGCGATATAATATGTATAAGAATTATTTTCTTTTTGGATTAAAAACATGTATAGAATGTATTTTCTTTATGTGCCTTGATTTTGAACTCATTGTATAGGAGGGTGCTTACATTTCTCTTTTTGTGAGCTTACATTGATTTCTTGATGAATAAATGCATCATCTTTATTAGAGATGAATGGAGCAAAAAGGTAGTAAAATTATCATTTTACGTATTATTTTTTTAAGAAATTATCAAATCAAACATAGACAAATAAACTTGAACGAAGAAAGTATAAAAGTGTCTAAATACTTTGTAAGCAGTTCAATTCTATAGATTAAGGCAGAGAGTAAAACTTAGAGCATGTTTGAATTGGCTTAAAAAAACTAATTTTAAAATAACTTAAAATAAATAAAAAATAAAAAATAGTACTCTCTCCACATTTTATTTTAACTTAAAAGTCATTTAATTTTAATTTTAAAAAAATTACTTTATAAAAGCTATTTTTTAAAATCGATCCAAACGAACCGTCAAACACACATCTCAAAAAGGTTTTTGTCTTAGGTGCATAAAACTAAAGGGAAATTAAGGTGGACATGGGCAGTCAAGAAAAAGAATGGGGCTAACCAATGCTATGTTCGTCAAACTTTTATTTTCTATTTTTCCTTTAATTTGGTGGAGTTTGGATACGTATGTATTATTTCCATAAGACATACCACATACAACGATAATTTTACGATTTCACCCGTATTTATTACTATCTAAATATTGATAAATAATTATTATTTAAAAAATAAAATAGATAAATATAATAAATTATCACTTTAGTTTTTCAAATTAGATAAGTAAAGATAAATCGAGGAAATACATAGAAAGAAAATTGCATTAGATGGAGTTGCTCATCTCTTGATCATAAGTGACATAGCGAGACCATATTGCCTTTAAGGGTTTGGCTTTTCATAGGGCCATGAACCGTAGTGTGGTTCAATAAAACTTGCGCACGTATTAACTTAATTTTTGACTTCATAGCCAGCGCCCGGCACCTCTTTAATTATGTTCCCACATTGGATTTAACCCCAACTCCCAACTAATTCTCTCATTCCTTCATTAATTAATTTACTTTCTATCTATAAATACCCAAAAGTTCTCACTAGCTTTTGTACCCAACACTCAAGCAAATACATTTGTAGTCCATAAAACTTCTATCTTTTCTCAGTTCTTGTAACAATGGAAATGGTTAGCAAAATTGCATGCCTTGTTGTTTTGTGCATGGTAGTGGTTGCACCCCATGCAGAAGCACTAAGCTGTGGCCAGGTTACATCTGGCTTGGCTCCTTGCCTCCCTTATCTTCAGGGACGCGGCCCTCTAGGAGGGTGTTGTGGTGGAGTTAAGGGTTTGTTGGCTGCAGCCAAGACCCCAGCTGATCGAAAGACAGCATGTACTTGCCTAAAATCAGCCGCTAGTGCTATTAAAGGCATTGATGTGGGCAAAGCCGCTGGTATCCCTAGTGTTTGTGGCGTAAACATTCCTTACAAGATCAGTCCCTCCACTGACTGCTCCAAGTACGTTATCTATATTTTGTGAAATTGACGTCAATATAATATTTTTTTTATAGTCTCATAGTATATATGTCGATTGACAAAATCATGTCTAGTAGTAAAATTATATGGTCTAACATGTTAATTAAAAATGATGTGTACTATCGATTTGTTAATGTTGGTTTAATATGGTATTGCAGGGTCCAGTAAGGTTGATGAAAGCTCAATTTTCCAAGGCATAATTTGGTAGTAAAGTAATCTAGCTTGCGGAGAAAAATAAGATGGATATATTGATCGATCGAGTTTAATCCATCATTTTATATGTTGTCTCTTTTCTTTTGTATTTGTGTTTGTTTGGAGTACTTATATATAGTCGAGTGCATGTAATGAACCTTGATGGTTGGTTGTATTACAACCCAATCTTCGTAGTAATATACACATGATATTCTACTTTTTATTCTTTCTTCATACATTTGCTTTTACTTTTATTATCGATGGTTTAAAATTATTTACACAATCAACCAACTGAGATAACTTGTTTACACTAATTTTGAGTTGGTAAGAATTTGAGAAATTTCACCAAAGTGTGAGCATATAGGTATATGTAATTAAATGCACAAGGAAAATTTCAGGTTATATATATTGAATCTTTCTAACAACATGCAAAATGTCGGATAAGTGGTCCAAAGACATTCAAACCCCAACATCCAAGGTTTCGCTCGATATTTGGTATTCATATTGGTACTCAATCAAATTCGAATTATATTAGCTGGAAAGCCCCACATTATAATGAGGTAAAAGAATCTCTAATAAAGGTGACTTTGTACCAGAGAAAATTCATATTCGAATCTTTTGATTAAAAATATATAAACACATATTACTATACCACAACTTCTATTGGTCGTTGATAGATTGAAGAGTCAATAACTTTGATGGTCATTTTAACTATCAACTTTTTTCACATAAAGTCACTCAACTTTCATTTTCAACTGAAAAGTCACTCAATTATGACTTATTTGCATAGAAAGTCACTCAGCCTATTTAATTTTTTTTTTCACTAAAATTTGCTGACATGTAATTTTTATTTTTAACCAAAATTTTAGAGCCAAATACATATTCATTTAAACCATTTAATGACCTGCCCCATTTAATCCAACCCTCTAAAAATATAATATTAAAAATTTTATTTTACCATTAATTCCCTAAATCATTCTCTTTTGTTTCCTTCTTTCTCCTAGCATTCTTCTTCTCTTTTCTTTTCCTTTTTAATTTCTCAAAAGCAAGACAAGATTATAAGAGTTGCTCTTTTTTGTGTGTTTTTTTGTTTTGTTTTGCATTCTAATTTCTTGCCTTAATTAATTTTGACTTCTTTAGCTGTCAAGAAGTCTAATATTTTACAGCTCCAACTTTTTTTTATATATATATTAATGGAATGAAACCTTTTGTCTATATATCTTTTCTTCAATCTCCAACCACCAAAATGATCCAACTACTCAGAATCTCTTTTCCTCACCAGCATTATATGTATTCATTTTCTTCATAATAATTCCTAACTTTCTTTATTTTGAAGTTATGTGTTGTGGGGTGCATTGTAATTCTCAAAAGATCACAAAACTCTCATTCAACTATATCATAATACTTGACAAAAGGCCTTCTTTTCACTTAATGTTCATCCAATCCATCTCTAAGTATTTAGCTTTCTCCTCTTCACTGGACTACTATGCGATGAATTCGACCGCGACTCAACTTCTGAGCCATCAGTTATGTAACTTAAACATGATGCATCCAACACACTAAATGGACTCTGAGGAACAGATGGAATTGAAGAAGCAATTGAATATTGTGTACTTAAATCTAGATAAAACGAAAGGAGGAATTTATTATAAATTCCTACTTAATAGAGATTTTGAAATTGAGAAATTAAAAAAAGAAGAATGCTTATGAGAAAGAAGGGAGACAAGAGAGAATGATTTGGGGAACTAATAGTAAAATAAAAAGTTCAATATTATATTTTTAGTGGGTCGGGTTAAATGATTTAAATGGATATGTATTTGGTTCTTAAAATTTTGATTAAAAATAAAAATTCCAGCAAATTTTAGTGAAAAAAATAATTAAATAGAGTGAGTGACTTTCTATGCAAAGAAGTCATAGTTGAGTGGCTTTTGAGTTGAAAATGAAAGTTGAGTGACTTTCTGTGAAAAGAATTGATAGTTGAGTGACCATCAAGGTTATTAACCATATAAAATATGTCCTTGTATTAAAAGTTGTGCAAATGTTGCTTTTGAAAAACTATTCGTAAGATACAATCGACAAATGATCGAGTCTCTCAGCTCAAATCTACCAAAAAAAAAAAAAAAGATACTACCCTCTGATGTTTGCTCTACTCTATAGAAAAAATATTTGCTCACAAAAATATTTTTCATAAATACGATTGGAAAGATGTCTAATAATTTTATTAAACACACTTACATGGTTAATATCATAATTTTTTTATATTTTAATTATATATAACATAATATCAAATAAAATATACAACTAATGCAAATTGTACAAATATGCCAAACAAATTATTAATATATGTATTATTTTTACTAGGCCAAACACAGACACAATTCCTTAAATTTGTCTCTATATTTTATTTTGACACTCTAACTCAACTTTATACTTCATTTTTCATATACAAATAGCATTTAAATAGAAAATACTGACTAAGTATAAATTAGTGAGATAACTCACCTTTTAAAGCGCATAAGGAATTCTTGTTATAGAGTAGTTAATATTCGATATTTTTAATATTAACCAGTCTATTCCCCTATTTTTATTTCCTCTATTTTTTCTTCAACTCAATTTTTTCCCTTCATCTACTTTATTTAATTCATTTATTTTCTTCATCTACCTCCTTTTTTATTAACTCTCTCTTGGCTAAATGTATATCTTGAGGGAAAAAAATTAGATTTATTTTATTTTATTTTTTATTTTTTACTGTCTGGATATAAATACTTTAAATAGGTTGAAGCTCAGATATCAAATCAAGTCAACAATGTTACTTATGCGTTGCTAAACAAGGCAAATAAATAGATGTCAATTTGTCTACGTGAAAGATGTTTTGGCTAGGTCTTTTCCTTGTAGAATGACCATATATATCAAAAAATCGGGTCGACTCAAATTAAAAAATCGGACTGAATTGAATCTAACTTTAAAACAAAATGAACCAAATCTAATTACTTATCAAATCAAACTAAACATAGTAAAATGTTGTCCTTTTGGTTCCAAAACTAAACATAGTAAAATGTTGTGCTTTTGGTTCCAAAATCAATTCTGTTAGCCCTTGACCCTTGTGAATGGAGTCTGTTTCTTTTTGGTAGCTTCAGGAGTCAGATCTCCTCTGTTATGTATTTTGGCTCCTTGATGGATAAATGCATCCTCTTTATTAAAGATCAATGGAAAAAAAATTATTATTTTTAAAAAATTTGTCAAATCATACATATAGACAAGAGAGTATAAAAGTGTCTAAATACATTTTAAGTTGTTCAATTCTATAGCTTCAGTTTTTGACTTAAAAGTTAGTTAAACCTATTTTTAAATTAGTTTTTTATTTCTGAAAGTATTTGACAAATATAAAAAATAACTTAAAATAAGTTAGGAAGTGTTTGGCAAGGTCAAAACGACTTAAAATAAGTTTAAAATGACTTAAAATAAATTAAAAATCAAAAGTAGGTCTCCCCAACTTTTTTTTTTTTTTCTTAAAAGTAATTTCAGTTTGACTTTTTTATTTTTGACTTCAAAGCTATATTTTAAGTCAATCCAAACAAGACGTCTCAAAAAAAGTTTTTGTATTCGGTGCATAAAAAATTTAAGGGAAATTAAGGTTGATATGGGCAGTCATAAAAAAGAATGGAGCTATCTAATGGTATCATGACAAACGTACAAAGATGACTCATTTGCTTGGAATTAAATTGGCCCATGTACTATGATTTCTGCACATCTAATTGTGAAACATTGTTTGAAAAATGAAATGACATATATTTTAGATAAGCGCCAAGTAATATGAAACCTAATTTTGCTAAATTAAGACTTATATTGAAAGAGGGAGTAAAATACTATTTATCATGTCATATTCTATTATCATTAAAAGATGTGATGTAGTGAATGAAGTTATTAATCAGAGGTCTCGAGTTCGAACCACATTTTCCCAAATGGGCCCTATCGTGATGGGTGTGGCTTTTCAGAGGGCCAGGGCCCAGGAATCGTAGCATGGTTCAATAAAACTTGCGCACGTAACCCCAACTCCCAACCAATTCTCTCATTCCTTCATTAATTAATTTACTATCTATAAATACCCAAAGTTCTCACTAGCTTTTGTACCCAACACTCAAGCAAATACATTTGTAGTCCATAAAACTTCTATCTTTTCTCAATTTTTGTAACAATGGAAATGATTAGCAAAATTGCATGCCTTGTTGTTTTGTGCATGGTAGTGATTGCACCCTACGCAGAAGCACTAAGCTGCGGCCAGGTTACATCTGGCTTGGCTCCTTGCCTCCCTTATCTCCAGGGACGCGGCCCTCTAGGAGGGTGTTGTGGTGGAGTTAAGGGTCTGTTGGGTGCAGCCAAGACCCCAGCGGATCGAAAGACAGCATGCACTTGCCTCAAATCAGCCGCTAGTGCTATTAAAGGCATTGATGTGGGAAAAGCCGCTGGTATCCCTAGAGTTTGTGGCGTAAACATTCCTTACAAGATCAGTCCCTCCACTGACTGCTCCAAGTACGTTATCTATATTTTTTCAAATTGACGTCAATATAATACTTTTTTATAGTCTCATAGTATATATGTCGAGTAATAAAATCATATGTCTAGTAGTAAAATTATATGGTTTAACATGTTACAAAATGATGTGTACTCGCATCTCATAATGTTGATTTAATATGGTATTTTGCAGGGTCCAGTAAGATTGATGAAAGTTCAATTTTCCAAGGCATAATTTGATAGTAATGTAATCTAGCTTACGGAGAAAAATAAGATGGATATATCGATTGATCGATTTTAATTCAATGTTGTCTCTTTTCTTTTGTATTTGTGTTTGTTGGAGTACTTATATATAGTCGAGTACATGTAATGAACCTTGGTGGTTGGTTGTATTACAACCCAATCTTCATAGTAATATATATATGATATTCTACTTTTTTTTCTTTCTTCATACACTTTCTTTTACTTTTATTATCGATGGTTTAAAATTATTTACGCAATCAACCAACTGAGATAACTTGTTTACACTAATTTTGAGTTGGTTAGAATTTGAGAAATTTCACCGTAGTGTGAGCATATAGGTATATGTTAAATGCACAAGGAAAATTTCAGATTATATATATTGAGTCTTTCTAACACCATGAAAAATGTTGGGTAAGTGGTCCAAAGTCATTCAAACAGCAACATCCAAGGTTTCACTCGATAATTGGTATTCATATTGGTATCCAATCAAATTCAAATTCTATTGACTGGAAACCCCCACATTATAATGAGGTAAAAGAATATGTAAGATACAATCGATAGAGCGATCGAGTCTCTCATACATTGCTCAACTCTACCCAAAAAAAAAGACTACCCTCTGATGTTTGCTCAACTCTATAGAAAAAATATTTGCTCACAAAAATATTTTTCATAAATACAATTGAGAAGATGTCTAATACATGTATTAAACACTCTTACATGGTTAATATCATAATTTTTTTATATATTAATTATATATAACATAATATCAAATAAAATATACAACTAATGCAAATTTTAAAACTATACCAAACAAATTATAAATATATGTATTATTTTTACTAGGACAAACACCTACACAATTCTTTAAATTTCTCTCTCAATTTTATCTTGACACTCTAACTCAATCTTTTTTCGTTTTAACTCTCTAACTTCATTTTTCATATACGAGTATCATTTAAACACAAAATACTGACTAAGTACAAATTAGTGAGATTACTCACCTTTTAAAGCGCATAAGGGATTCTTGTTATAGAGTAGTTAATATTCGATATTTTTAATATTAACCAGTCTATTCCCCCATTTTTATTTCCTCTATTTTTTCTTCAACTCCATTTTTTCCCTTCATCTACTTTTTTTAATTCATTTATTTTCTTCGTCTACCTCCTTTTCTATTAACTCTCTCTTGGCTATATATTTATCTTGAGGAAAAAAAATATTAGATTTATTTTTCATTTTTTTATTTTTTACTGTGTGGATATAAGTACTTTAAATGGGTTGAAGCTCAGATTTCAAATCAAGTCAGCAGTGTTACTTATGCGTTGCTAAAAGATGTCAAAATGTCTAGGTGAAAGATGTTTTGGCTAGGTCTTCTGTAACACCCGAGAAAATTTTTTCGAACTAAGACTTGCACCATCCTTCGTTGTGAGTAGAATTTTACCGAGGAATTAAAATTTCTTAAGTGTTAATTTCACTAGATGTAGCACCTTTGAGTTCAAAAAAGAACTAAATTGGAAATAGCAAAATCTGAAATTTTGCAAGTTATGCTTAAGCATGAGTTTTGGGTCGACTTCAAACGACCATAACTCCTAGATCATGGTGATTTAGGTGTACTACCAGATACCGTAAGAAAGACCTTTGAATTATCTTTCCAACGCCGCTGAGTTTGCTAAGTTTCAAGTTCGGATGAGTGAGATATGGCTTTTTGAAGTTAGGCTGACCAGATA